>CAUYLG010013165.1:0-100324 GCA_963573385.1 Cacajao melanocephalus | reverse complement strand
ACGCGCCACCACGCCCAGCTAATTTTTTTGTATTTTTAGTAGAGACGGGGTTTCGCCATGTTGGCCAGGATGGTCTCGATCTCTTGACCTCATGATCCACCCGCCTCGGCCTCCCAAAGTGCTGGGATTACGGGACGATATTTTTAATAGTGGTGTTGGGTTAAACATATTTTCTTTAAATGAAATGTATGTAGGCCTAAAGTAGGTTCTAAGTGTTGCCTGTACTCATAGTATATCATATAAAATATAATCCACATTTGCTGAAATTACCATATATTACTTACCCCAAATCTATCAATCCCTTCCCTATTACCCCCACATATTATCTTGGTATTTTGGATACCTGTGAATCTTAGATCTGTTCAGTTTTCCATTATCCACTGTCTTATTTCAAGCTTCTCATTCAGAACGTTGCTTTGGAGTATTTTCCGTTAGTAAACACAGGGGCCTAGTGACTGTAGGACCTGCCAGGTTCGGTCACCCACTTCACTTTATTAGAATCTCGAAGAATAGCAAACAGCTGAGTTCCAATCTATCTCATTCGGCTCTCATGAAAAGAGTTGTAAAGAGATCGTACATAAACCACATTATATAGCATGGTAAGTGGTAATCAACCTCATTTAGCAGTTGCAACCCCACAAAAGATAGCCTTTTCTAGATTTACGTAGGAGTGAAAAGCTTTATTTTCCACAAGAGGAGCAACGTAGTGAGAACTCCTTCTCCCCCTGTTTCTGCAGGTATATATTTATGCCCTAGACAGCTTGATGGGTAGAGTTAGGTTTAAATAGTTTTATGTTTAAGCGTTTTTTTTTTTTTTTTTTTTTTTTTTTTTTTTCAGACAGAGTCTTGCTCTGTCACCCAGGCTGGAGTGCAGTGGGTGATCCTGGTTTACTGCAACCTCTGCCTCCTGGGTTCAAGTGATTCTCCTGCCTCAGCTCCCCGAGTAGCTGGGATTACAGGTTCCTGCCACCATGCCTGGCTAATTTTTGTATTTTTAGTATGTTTAAGCATTTTATGGAAGGAAAGGGGTTAGGAGGAGGAAGACATTCATTTTCTTTCTTCCTCATCTACCTTTTGTTAGTAAAAGAATCTGCTAAGTTAACTCTTTTTTTTCTCCCTCCCTCTCTCCCTCCCTTCCTCCCTCTCTCCCTCTTTGAGTTCTCTCCTCCTTCCATCCTTTTTTTCTTTTCCTTCTCCCCTTTTCTACCAAAATATGGCAGACTCTTGTCTCCCCTAGTCATTCTCATATAGGCTTCTGAACTTGTTTATTTTCTTCCCTGTCAATACAGTAAAAATTAACAAAGTTTGCTGGATGTGGTGGCGTGCACCTATAGTCTTAGCTACTCAGGAGGCTGAGGCAGGAGAACCGCTTGAGCCCAGTGGGTGGAGGTTGCAGTGAGCCAAATTGCATTCTTGTACTCCAGCCTGGGTGACAGAGCAAGACTGCCTCAAAAAAAAAATTAACTAAGTTAAGTAATATTTGGGCTCTATCAGATAGTGTCCTCCTGCAGGCAGGCTGGGCCCTTAGTACAGGTTTACTTTTAATATCTCACTCAGATTAGCTGGCTGAATCGCCACCAGAGGAGAGTGAAAGCATATTGCAAAATCATAATCAGGACATGTGAGATTACATGCTGAACCGGTTTAATGTGCTTGAGGGTCAGTGACTAATATGAACTTAGAGGTCGTTAGTTGTCATTAAAAACCTTTGATAATTACTATTACAAACTTAGAGATTTGTTAATTCACAAAAAGTAATGCCTTCATTAATCACTATTAAGCACTTAAGAGTAAGCCAGCAAGTATTTTTCCCTTCACAGCTTTCTAGTACAAATTAATAAAATTTAGAAAATTAGAAAAGTGATTGTGCATAAATATGTATAATCATGTATCTGTTAGGGGGCAAAAATTAGTTTAGGAATTATCTTTCTTTGATAAGTCTCTTCATTAGTTAGAAAATGAGGCATTGGGGCCGGGCACAGTGGCTCATGTCTGTAATCTCAGCACTTTGGGAGGCCAAGGTAGGCGGATCACAAGGTCAGGAGATTAACACCATCCTGGCTAACATGGTGAAACCGTGTCTCTACTAAAAATACAACAAATTAGGAGGGCGTGGTGGTGGGCACCTGTAGTCCTAGCTACTCAGGAGGCTGAGGCAAGAGAACCACTTGAACCCTAGAGGCGGAGGTTGCAGTGAGCCAAGATTGAGCCATTGCACTCCAACCTGGCAACAGAGCAAGACTTTGTCTCAAAAAAGAAAAAAGAGAAAATGAGGCATTGGAAATTCCTACTGTTTGGCTGGGTTGTGCTGATAAACATGCCCCAGTCAATTCTTTTTTTCCAACTCTTTGGTTGTGAACAAGTCACTGTGCCCTGTGAGCCGCAAATAAGGAAAACGAAATATTCCTGAACAGTCTGGCAATAAAACAAAATCCAACAAGTGCAAATGGTATGTATTGGACAATTGCATAGTTAGGTCTTACAAGGTAATTAGGCATAAAGGTTAAGCGTTTAATCAACTGTACAGTAGCATTACTATTACCTACTCAAACCAAGATGTTACAGTTTTCCTTCTCTTGTTTCATTATTTAAAAAATAGCTATTGCTCATTGTCAATGCATTTTTACCAAAACCCTTTAGTTTAATCCTAATCCTGTGCTGAGCTCATTAACATTTACAAATGTATTAAAAAACAGAGTCAGCCCATATTTTCCAACATATCAAGGCCTCTCCTTGACTTAAGCTACTTTCAGTTCCTCAAGCTTAAGTCACTGTGTGGTTTTGTCTTAGACCAAATATTTCCCCCTTTTTCTCCCTTTCTGTCCATCAAGCCAGGCCTGCCTGTGGGTTTCTTGGATGGTGCGACCAACTCACTTTCTTGAAGGGGTACTTACAGTGGAAGTTTTCTTGCCCAAAGCAGTGGACAATCAGTGTCAGGAATGATTGTATCACACTGCTTTCTGGGTTTAGGGCTTGGAAAACCTATATCAGAGTGTGGACCCGAGGGAAGGGGTGAAAAGAGAGGGGAGGGGAGAATGGGTCTGTTTCCCATAATGAGAAGGTCTCATGGCAGAGGAATGGATGAGATTAAAGTTACAGGCTGGAAGAGCTTCATCCAGAATCAGCCCTGGGGAGGGGAGACCTCATAATGTCCTCGCTAAACATTCGCTTTCCTCTCCGTACCCAGGTAAAGCAAAGCAAATTTACTTTCTTGGTACAAAGCCCAGCCTTCAAGGTATGTGGGCTTACACACAAAATCCCTTGGCTCATTCGGGCACTTACCATCGTTTAATGAGGAGAAAGATCTTTTGCGCCTTATAACTGCTGACCTGAGAGAAGCCCATTATGATATAGAGTTGTAGGACAGCTGGTCAACACAGTATTTAGCTAAAGTCAGGGCCTCTCGGTTTTGATGGGGAGAAAGGTGAGAGAGGGAAATCTTTAGACTTCAAATTTCATGGCTCAGTAAAACTTCAAAATAATTTTGAAGACCAAAGAGGTTGCCAACCTACTAGTTGCCTAGACAGGGGTGGGTATGAGGGGAAGAAAACCTTCTTCTTTCATCAACAGTATATCAAGAAACAAAGGACATTTACACACTAAAAAAGTCAGGAGGACAAATTTTCAGGAAAAAAAAGGACAGTCCTTTAAATGGGTTACATTTAGCTTTATAAAATGACCTATATTGTCCTAATCTTTCTTTGCTAAGGTCAAGTGCTTGGGTGCCATTGGATTATAAGCCCCTGGGTTTCTGAACAGTGGGGGAGGGAATCACAACAACAAGGGTTGAGGTGAGGAAAAGGAACTCATTAACCTTGGGCCCTGGGTAGAAGTTAATTATCATGTCTTGCCCTGCGGGTGCCCTGCGAGTAGGAATGCTAACTCCAAAAGCAGTTTTCCAAATTTTTGAACTTGAGATTTGTAATATTGCAGCTAGCCACCAATTTTCTACTCCCCTCTTCCTTCCCTTCCCCTTCCCTCCTTTCCCCTCCTCTCCCTTCTCCTCCCCTCTCCCTTCTCCCCCCTCCCTTCTCCGCCCCCTTTCCCTCCCCTCCTCTCCCTTCTCCTTTCCCCTCCCTTCCCTCATCCCCTCCCCTCCCCTCCCCTCTTTTCTTTTTTTAACAGAGTTTTTCTGTCACCTAGGCTGGAGTACAGTGGCACAATCTTGGCTCACTGAAACCTCCACCTCCTGGGTTCAAGCGATTCTTGTGCCTCAGCCTCCCAAGTAGCTGGGACCACAGGTTTGTGCCACTATGCCTGGCTAATTTTTGTATTTTTAGTAGAGATGGGTCTTCACCATGTTGGCCAGGCTGGTCTCGAACTCCTGGCCTCAAGTGATGATCCACCCGCCTTGGCCTCTCAAAGTGTTGGAATTACAGATGTGAGCCACTGCATCTGGCCCACTGCCAGTTTTCTAGTGGTGGTTAGGTTAATCTTTTCGATTCATTTTTAGAGTTTATTATCATTTTGCTGTTATCATAAGTAAGAGTTCTTTCATATCAATAACTTGTATGAGGAAAGACATCTTTCATTCCCATTATATACCCAACTCTCATTCATATAAGCAAAGAGCATATATCATCAACAACTCTTGCCCTTTTGCCCTTGGATTGTGTTATATGCTTTATGCTTTTTTTTTTTTTTTTTTTAAATTAGTAAAGCGTTTGCATTTCCTGACAGTGTGCCACTTGATGACAGTTTTAAGTGCCTGGGAGAATAGTAATCAGTGGCAAATCAGCTTGTGTCTGAAATGTGGCTGTTGGCAGTCTACTTGAGGATAATTGAAAGTTTGCTGTATTCATTTTATTTATGGGATTCTAGGTGAATGCCAGACTCCCAATTGGGACCCCAGATTACATGGCTCCTGAAGTGCTGACTGTGATGAATGGGGATGGAAAAGGCACCTACGGCCTAGACTGTGACTGGTGGTCGGTGGGTGTGATTGCCTATGAAATGATTTATGGGAGATCCCCCTTCGCAGAGGGAACCTCCGCCAGAACCTTCAATAACATCATGAATTTCCAGGTAAAGAGTCCTTAGAAGTCATACCGAGAAATGTTATTTAAACATTGTGCCAATAAATATTTATAGAATGTTGTTTAAAAATTGTGTGCATGAATATTTTATAGGTATCGTGTGAATGAATGTTTATAGAATGTTAGATGTTATTTAAAAATTGTGCAAATGAATGTTTCAGTGGTGCTGGAAAATAATAATAGCAAATACTTATATCACACTTAACTTTGTGCTAAAGGGTATTCCTAACATTTTATTAATTGTATTTCATGGAATCTCAGCTGCCAATAATTATAAGACTACCATTATTTTATGTACTGCTAAGAAAGAAAAACTGCTGCCAGTGAGTCTATGATATTTTTATTGATTATAAAATGCATCTTGATTTCAGTGCTGTTAAAAGTGAGTCTTAGAATTGAGGAGATATAGTTTAGTAGTTGGTTAATCTTCAAACAACCCTGTGAGGTAAGTATTATTATTTTCATTTATAGATGAGGAAACCAAAGCACTGAAAGTTAAGTAACTTTCCCAGAATAACATAGGCAGTCTTGCTCTGAAGTCCATGCTCTTGATTCTTCGATATACTCCTTCTTAGTACTAACTATTGAATATAGTATTAAAATTCAATGAGGAAATGAATTAGAAATATCATTACATATATATATATAATATATATGTATATGAGTGTGTTTTGCTTTATGTATATGCAAAGTAAAACTTTTTTTTTTTTTTTTTTTTTTTTTTTTTGAGACGGAGCCTCGCTCTGTTGACCAGGCTCACTGCAACCTCCACCTCCCAGGTTCAAGCAGTTCTCCTATCTCAGCCTCCCGAGTAGCTGAGATTAAAGGCACCTGCCACCATGCCTGCTAATTTTTGCATTTTTAGTAGAGATGGGGTTTCACCACGTTGGCAAGGCTGGTCTCTAACTCCTGACCTCAGGCAATCCACCCGCCTCGGCTTCCCAAAATGCTGGGATTACAGGCGTGAGCCACTGCCCCTGGCATAAAGTAAAACTATTTTTTAATAATTTTACTTTCCACTACATTAAGCCTATTTCTTTTTCTTTTTTTTTTTTTTTTGAGATGGAGTCCCGCCCTGTTACCCAGGCTGGAGTGTAGCAGCACGATCTTGGCTCACTGCAACCCCTGCCTCCTGAGTTCAAGTGATTCTCATGAATTGGTCTCCTGAGTACCTGGAATTACAGACATGCACCACCACGCCTGGCTAACTTTTGTATTTTTAGTAGAGGTGGGGTTTCACCATGCTGGCCAGGCTGGTCTTGAACTCCTGACCTCAGGTGATCCGCCAGCCTCAGCCTCCCAAAGTGTTGGGATTACAGGCATGAGCCACCACACCCAGCCCATGAAGCTCATTTCTTAAGGTTCTGATAAATGTATATTTCTTAGTTTCAAGCAAAAGGAAAAAAAAGGTATTTCCTAGGTTTTTGCATCTCACTCAATTTTCATCTTTCTAGAATGCTTAATGCATATTTTTATGTACATACATTATTTTTTATCCTTGAGCCTCCTCTTGAGTTAAAATTTCCCCTTAGATGACTCTTGGGGCTAATTTATTTCCTTCCCTTGAGCTTACTCACTCATTCAATCATTCAATAACAAGTGCATTATCATACAGGTACTGTTAGGTTCCAGGTTTACAGGGATGAGCAGAAGAAGCAGGCCCTCTCTGCCTTCTTTCTTTTTCATCACACCAAAATCACAGCACAATGTGTATGTGCAAAAGTAGAGTACAGAGGGAACATGGAGAAAGGAGTTATAGGATAGAAAAGGTAGCCAAGGAAAGCAGCGAGAATAGCATGATTTGTTCAGGGAGCTTTAAATAGCTCATCATTGTGGACAGCAAAGGGAGAGATGGGGAGTGTGGTGAGATGAGATGGGAAGGGGAGCTGGGGTCAAGCCATGGAGGATGCTGAACCCCTACAAAGGAACTCAACCTATTGATGTGAACAGGCCACTTATTTTGGGAACATGCCTTTGGTCCAAAGGGATGAGGGCACGAAACTTCCTTCTTTAAAAAACAAAAAAAGAAACTTGCATATGTGAGAAATACTTTCTTCACTATGGGGCATGAGAAACGGAATCCCTGCTAAGGAAATAATTCTTTTATTTTTTTGGAACAGCGGTTTTTGAAGTTTCCAGATGACCCCAAAGTGAGCAGCGACTTTCTTGATCTGATTCAAAGTTTGTTGTGTGGCCAGAAAGAGAGGCTGAAGTTTGAAGGCCTTTGCTGCCATCCTTTCTTCTCTAAAATCGACTGGAATAACATTCGTAACTGTAAGTAGGGCTATTTTCCTTAATTTGAGGTGTTGGGATTATGAAACACTCAAAAGCGATCTAAGATTATTCTGGCCCAAATAAGCTTCTGTAAATTACATAAATAAGGGCTTTAATTATCTACGGGAGTAGTAAAGGCTAATGATATAGCTGTATTTGAGTAACAATTCTGGTTTAAAATTGTTTCTGTTAGAACTGGGTCATTTATGACAGTCTGTGTCTATGTGGCCTTTAGAACATTACCCTCAGTAAGTTCGAGGCACAGATGAATGGAGTTTGAAGGTTGTCACTTGGTTTGACAGTTTCTTCCAAGAGAAAAAGTGGATCTAGGTATTTCTTTCACATATTAGGAAAAAGACTCAGATTAGGGAACAGGTCCAGATTGTTCTGCTAATGTCTGAGTTTACACCTCCCTGTGTGTGTTCATTTGTTTCCCTCCATAATATTTGTCTTAGCTCACAAGCATGTAAAAACTATAATGTATATGCACAGTAGATTCATTCATACATCACTTTTTATAATCAGTTAGTGCAAACTGAATGAATTCATTAAAAACAAATACCTGATTTATTATCAACAGAAACCACACAGTGCTCTTTTTTTCTTTTACCAATTGGTGATCTTTTAAAAATCTTTTCAATTCTTGGATGTGTTGTTGAATGAATGTTGTTGATCTAATAACTGGACCCAATGATCAGCATGGATTAGAGCCAGGAGGAAGGCAGTTGTCCTGTTTATGTGTTTTGTTTTTGGTGATGGAGGGAGGTTGGGAAATGGAATCTGTTTCTAGGTGTCAAAACCAGGCTTTTGATTGGAGATGTGTTTTAATTATAACTGCTTGCATCTTCAGCTAGGACGTAGTATGGTAAAAATTCTGTACTGTCCAGTTATAAGCCATTTTGATGGTTTCTCTAACCTGCTGAAATATTTTAAGTAGGTTGCATTTCCATAAATCTTACCTGGCAAACATTTTTATTATTCAGGTGGCCACATTGCTTTATTTTTCTAAGTAAATAGACATCTCCCCACAAATCTCTAAGGTTCAGACCTTTTAATCAGTATTATATTTTCAGGACATCCTTCTTTTTATGCTTTTAGAAAGATTTGATAGACTTTCTTTTAGATGCTATTCAAGTACTTAATCTTTTCTTGTCTTGCCTTTTTATCTCTGTAATCTTCTTGAATAAGCAGTTAAATTTTTTATTCATGAACTTGCTTCTTGAGTGGTGATTACCTGTGTAAAGTTATAGTAGTCTCCTACCCTTCTATCTGTGGAGCGTATGTTCCAAGACCCCCAGTGGATGTGTGAAACTGATGATAGTACTGAAATTCATCTACCTTTTTTCCTATGCATACATGCCTATGTTATGTAAAGCTTAACTTATAAATTAGGCATAATATATTTGACTCCCAGCTTCTAGTGTAGTGGCTCTGAAAACTCACAAAATGTATTTGCTTTAAAAAATTCATTTTTTTTTTTGAGACGGAGTTTCACTTTTGCTACCCAGGCTGGAGTGCAATGGCACGATCTCAGCTCACCACGACCTCCGCCTCCCGGGTTCAAGCGATCGTCCTGCCTCAGTTTTCCAGGTAGCTGGGATTACAGGCATGTGCCATGCTGCCCAGCTAATTTTGTGTTTTTAGTAGAGATGGGGTTTCTTCATGTTGGTCAGGCTGGTCTGGAACTCCCAACCTCAGGTGATCTGCCCACCTCGGCCTCCCAAAGTGCTGGGATTATAAGCATAAGCCACCACATCTGGCCAAAAAATTCTTTTAATTTAAATAAATCTTTCATTTATTTATTTACTTTTGAGACAGAGTCTCATTCTGTGGGACAGGCAGGAGTTTAGTGATGTCATCATGGCTCACTGCAGCCTTGACCTCCTGAGCTCAAACAGTCTTTCCACCTCAGCCTCCCCAGTAGCTAGGACCACAGATGTGTGCCATCACACCCAGCTAATTTTTTTGTATTTGTAGAGATGTGGTTTCACCAGGTTGCCCAGACGGGTCTTGAACTCCTGAGCTCAAGGGATCCTCCTGCTTTGGCCTCCCGAAATATTGGGAATACAGGTGTGAGCCATTACACCTGGCCCTAATTTTAATAAATGTTTTATTTTGGAATAATATTAGATTTATAGAAAAGTTGCAAAGATAGAAGAGTTCCCACATACCCTTCACCCAGTTTTCCCCAATGTTAACTCCATTCATTTATTTATTTATTTAGAGACACAGTCTCCCTCTGTTGCCCAGGCTGGAGTGCAGTGGTGTGATCTTGGCTCACTGCAACCTTCGCCTCCCAGGTTCAAGCGATTCTCCTGCTTTAGCCTCCTAAGTAGCTGGGACCACAGGTGCGGGCTACCATGCTCGGCTGATTTTTGTATTTTTATTAGAGATGGTGTTTCACTGTGTTGGCCAGGCTGGTCTCAAACTCCTGACCTCAGGAGATCCACCCACCTCGGCCTCCCAAAGTGTTGTGAGCCACCATGCCTGGCCCCAAACGTTAACTCTTATATAACAGTGTCACTGTCAAACTAAGTGTTTGAAAAGCTATTTGTCAGAACTAGTATTGGTACTTTACTGTTGACTACGCTTCAGACTTTTTTTGGATCTTACCAATTCTCCCAGTCTTGTCCCTTTTCTGTTGTAGGAATCAATCCATGGTTCCATATCGCAGTTAGGGTGTTTGTATTTGATGGGACTAGTCCTAGTTTAGATACTTACTGTAGCTCAGCCAGCAGGAGGGAACTTCATGCACACCGAGGATTGGCAGTGCGTTTTCCTGGTGGTTTTATGGCATTTCTGACTATGCAGAGAGGCATGATCTTAATTTCAGTGTCTCCTAGCAAATTTTCCTGTTTTACACCAACCTCTGATCCCTGCGTTATTTGCTATCAACTCAGAGATTTATGATTGAAAACATTGCTTGACTCCATGCTCTTTAAGCTCTTTTCTAACTAGGTAACTGTAACATCAATTATGCTTTTATCTAGTACTGTTTTTCATAAACACATGTTGAGTGGTTTTCATCAACCAAAATACTTCAAATCATTAAGTTTCCCAAGTTCATGGTTGCTGCTTAAATGCCTGGTGGTTCCAGGCTGTCGAATATTTCCGCCTTCTGCAATAAGATACTGTCCCTTGTTGAAAGCAACGTTAGCCTTTGTGCTGTTTCACCCCTAATTCTTCTTTTTCTTGTTGTAACCAATGAAAGGAAGTACTGCTTAACACAGCAGGTAATAATCTTCTAAAACTCATTATCTCAAGAGGTGGTCCTGGCAGGATATATAAATGCAATTTAAGAAAGGTCTGGGCAAATTTATGAATGACAGAACTGGGAGTGGCTGCCGAGAGAAACTAGGATGCACCTTGGCTTTGACACAGAGGTCAGGCGCAGCTTCACACCCTCCTGGGTCCTGCCCCTTGGGGTTGCTGCAGGCAGCACCCCATGACCCAGGCTTCTGACCCAGTTCCAGGACACTTATTCTTCCAGCAAGTCGAACACTCTGTGATGAGTGACTGCCACACTCATGGCTCACCAGGCTGTCATTATTCTGTTTCATTTCCAGCCTCCCACAAGATTGGTTTTTCAGCTGCTTATTTATTATTATCATTATTTCAAAGCTGCTTTCCAAGTTTCAGTGGGGGGTTTCTTAAGCATACCAGCTGCCCTGGTTGTGCAGTTCCGGCGATGTTTCAGATGCTGGGCCAGATTCTGGCTGTACCCAGCCTGATTTTTCTGGGCTTCAGGAGAGCTGAAGCCAATCAGAGCTTCTCTTTCATGCCTTTGGGATTATGTCTACGTTGCCTGGCATCTTGTACCTGCTCCCATCCCTGGGAAAGTTTTGCTGTCTGGTGCTGCCTTCTATCCACATCTTTTAAAATATCCTCCCCCAAGGCATTGTGACGTCAACGGAACCAGCACACTTGTACCTTTTATCCAAGGCCGCCATATCTCAACAGTGAGAAATGCATAATGCAAGCAGTGATCATGGATTATTTCCTAGGACATTTATGGCTAATGCTCTAGAGAACTCGTATGGTCTGTTGCGTCTGACATGGGCTTTTTCTCTTGAGTTGTCTTTCTTTTGCTATTCTCAGAAAGACACAATTCTTGCCAAATTATCCTGATTTTTCAGGTCCTCAGCATCTGTTAGCAGAAAGTACATTTTGTTTCCATCCAGCAGTGACTCAGTAGTGGTCCCATGCTGATGACACACGGAGATATTCTTCTTCCAATTAGGTATCGTTTTGGTTGTTGCTGATTATTTGCTAACTGGCCCTGAAGGGTGCTAATGAAACCTCGAGCATATAATATGGTTGCTCAGTAAACCTGAGGGAAGACAGTCTTTGGTTTGGGGGAGAGGGATTCTGTGCTTATTCAGCTTCAGGTAAAATTCTTAGAATTTTGTGTAGAAGTAAGCATAATGTAGCTCCTTGGGTTTTTTTTTAGTACTTTAGTATGTGTGGTTGGAAATATCGTTTAGGGAGTACCTATTGTATGCTCACCACGAGGCATTCAAGTACACTACACTATACTCCTTCAAAACACTTCTGTCAAATGTAAGGATTATTATACTCATTTTACAGATGTGGATGCCATGGTAACTTGGGCAAAGGTCACATGGGAAGTGAATAAAGGATTCTGGATTTGGGTGGAGGTCTGGGTAATTCCAAAGCTCATGCTCTTTCTACAATACTATATATGCCTTTGCCTAAGTCATTGTTATAAGTAATAATATTTGTGATGATGGCAAATAATAAATCATGTCACACTAGAGAATGATTCAATCTCTAGGTCTATTTAAGAACATTTGGAATTGCAGAAATTGAATTTTTTTTTTTTTTTTTAAGTGATGGAGTCTTGCCATCTTTCTTTGCCCAGGCTGGTCTCAAACTTGTGGGCTCAAGTGATCATCCTCCCTTGGCCTCCCAAAGTGATGGGATTATAGGCATGAGCCACCATGCCCAGCCTAGAATTGCAGGAGTTTTTGAATTGATGATTCATTCTGCTATTTGCATTTCTACGGTATATTAAGTGCTACGTCAGGTGCTGTTGCTCCATTGATGAACACATTTGGATATGGCCCTGCCTTCATTGACTTTAGAGTCTAGGAGCCTTACTGGTCCTTTGCGTGAATAGAGCTGTGGTCCTGTTAAATTGCTGTACCTCCAAATGGTGGGAAGTTTAATGCTTTGTAGGCCTCCCCTCACTGGTTTACTGAACCGCATGTGCTTGATTTTAAACAAAATGCAGACCGTAGGCTGTGACCTGGTGATCCCTTCCCGACATACAGCATCCTGCTAACCTATAACTCTTCCCATGTCTCAGATCTAGCCTGGGAAAGGACAGTGTTGGATCGATGGGCTGCTTCTAATCTTGGGATTTCTAGTCTCTAGATGAATTGAGAAGACTCAGGATGTGTCCTATTTTCTGTTTATTTAGAACAGGGTTTCACAACCTTGGCACTGTTGACATTTGGGGCCAGATAATTCTTTGCCGTGGGGGCTGTTGTGTGAATTGCAGGACATTGAACAGCATCCCTGTCCTTTCTCCATGGATACCAGTAGCACCCTCCCCCTGCAATTGCAACAACCAAAAATGGCTCTAGATGTTGCCCAGTCTCCCGTTGGGGGCTACAGTCACCTTCACTTGTGAACCCTTGATTTGGAAGAATTGGCCAAGTTGTTACCAGGAGAGGGAACATCACGGTAATCTGAATCTCTTGATACTGCCACTGTTAACAAACAGTGAAACTGTTACCTTGAGGCGGTAGGACCTTGCTACTCAGAGTGTGGTCCCTGGACCGGCAGCATCAGCATCACCTGGGAGCTTGTTAGAGCTTCAGAGACTCAGGCCTGCTGAGACAGAAGCTGCATTTTAATAAGAATCCTCAGGGGATTTCTGTGCCTCTTAGAGTTGCAAAGCCCTGCAAGAGAAGGTATTAGATGCTAGCCTTAGAGTTTCTTGCTCATCTTTGTGGGTCTTCCCCGTTTTGTCTTCAAGCTTAAGGTATGGGGAGGCCAACTTTTTGAGTAAGGACTCCTGTGGGTGAATGGGACTGCTTAGAACTGCTGGGTTTTAGGCTTTGCCTTGAGGAATTTAAAGCTTTTCTCCTAGACACACATTACATCCTTCATATCCTTCACAATGGTGGTTTGACCTAATCTCTGCCTTCTGATAGCAAAAAGACATTTTCTTGCCTCCCCGAACCCCACTTTACTGTTGTCCCATATTGGCTTTTAATTAAGGATGGTAAGTGTTCTTCATTAACATCTTTATACATCTATGATATTACCATGGCATTTATTGAGCACCTACTATGTGCCAGGAGCTCTGCAAAGTGCTTTATGCTTATTATTGTTCCATTTATTCTTCCTAAAACCTCTGTGAAGCAGGTCCTATCACTAGTCCACAATACAGAAGAGGTCATGGATCCCGAAGTTGGCAGTGGTAGGAGTCAAACTCAGGTCTTACTGACTCCAAATTCTCTTTGCTTTTGTTTATTTGAAAAAGTGGTATAGCCCATAGCAAAAAATTCACATAATACAGAAGGTTATACAGTGAAAAATGCCTCCTTCCTACCCCACACCCAACCCCTCTCCCTCAAGTGAACCACTATTGTCAGTTTCTCATAGAACTTTCCAGAATATTCTATACTCCTATAACACTAGCACAACCTATTCTCTTAACATCTTTATGCTGCCTCTCAAGAATTCAGTAATTTTTATTGGCAGGTATTTTCCTGCATCATTGAAATGAATGGAGCAGTCCTTATACTTCATTTATTTATACATGGCCCTACCATGCTTATCCTTTGAATCTGCCACTCAGCCATTAATTTCTGATAAGCAGTGATCTTCTTCCCAAATGAAAACCCCTATGACTTTTTTTTTTTTTAACAAGATCATGGCTAATATCATATCCTTGTGGTTTTAACATGATTTTTTCATTTATTTATTTAGTATTCTGCCTTTAGAATTTCATTATCTCAATTGCTTGTGCATTTAGAGAGAGGGAGAATGTGAGTGAGTGAGTGTGTGTGTGTGTGTGTGTGTGTGTGTGGTATGCGAGCATGCATGTATTTGTTTTGGGCCTTTTAAAGTTCATCTTGTTCGTGTATTCATTTGTTTTGGGTCTTTTAAAGTTCTTATTTGGGGCTTCCTGTCATTTGAGTAGTTATCTGGTCATGTTTTATTTTCTAAGCTAGTTCCATGAGGATAGTAGATGTACCTCTCTTGATTGGTCCTTAAATGTGTCTTTCTTTTGGACACTCACTTACTTCAGGGGCAGGAGGAAGTGAGGAAGAGGAGTTGGGTCTGTTTGGAGTATCAGTATGGAGGGGAAGGGGAGCAAGATGGGGAGATGCTAAAGTATTGATGGTAGAAATTCAACTTACTAGACCAGGAGCGTGTGGGCACCACCTACTAAAACAAAAAAAGAATAATGAAGAGATGTAGTCAGTAGCTGTTATAATCTCTTATGGGATATGCAGGCAAATATTTACATGTCTCTTGGGGACTGTTCTGTTTTTAGAGGGTAAATTATTGATGAGAAAAAATAGGCTAAAAAGAGCTAACTGCTTAAGAATTAGGATTATAGGATTTTCCCCTCTAGTCTGATTTTAGAAACTACATCCAGAGATGTTAAAAATATGTAATATTCTACTTTATTCTAAGAGAAATTGAGGACAGCTTATTCTAGAGATAATTGCAATATTAAAAATATAACAATTAATAAGTAGAGAAATCTAGATGAAAGGAGTCTGAGGGTAGGGAAATAAAGTCAGGGTTAAAATTAAAAGCAAGGAAGTTCCCGTTAAGTTGCCAAAGGAAGAATGATTTGAGACTGTTAGTCTCCCAGCGCCCAAAGCACAAAGGAGAATATGAACAGTTACAAGAGCCCCAGTCCTATGAGAAAACAGTCCAGAATGCTTTGCTCAGAGAAGACCCAATTTTCTGAATACTGAGCCCTGAGGAATTTCACCATTGGGTGAAATGGTGAAATTCCCCTGTGACCTGGCAGGCCCCATCCCTCAGATACATACCCTGGCAGTTTCCGTAGGACTCTTCCTTCCGGGCCTCTTAGTGTAAGCCAACAGTGCAATGCCAAATCCAAGTTTGGTAAATCAATTCTAAGTGAGATAAATTAATGTATTTTTTGGGGGAAGATGGGAAACAGAGAGTGGGTTTGTTGGAGGGCCCATAAATTGGAGTGTTCAACCCTTAAATTCTCACTTGTGGGAAAACCTTTCACAACCAAGTAAACGTGGAAATGATTTGGCCAAAAATTCAAAATTATATTAAACATCTGGGACTTTATTCAGCAGCCAACTCTCTAATCAATTCTATGAGTGTGGTGATTGCAGTTATGCTTATTTTCTGAGGGTGAAGTTTGGATAGAACTAAAGAGGGCGGTTGGCAGGAATCAAAAGAGATGAAAGCCTTAGGACAAAGAGTTAGAGGCCCAGGTGGTTCATGACTGGGAGTTTGGAAATGATTTCTGGTGTCTCACTTCAGAGAAAATAAATATAGCCAACTCTGCTCATCCGTGGTGATGGAACATTCAACTACAGCATTGGCAGTTTGGGATCTAAGGCCACCCTTCTAGCACTTCAAAATTCTGACTTATAAAGGACACACACAGAACAGATAGGCAGATAGGGACCAAAATACCCACTTTATTCTTCGCAGGGCAAGCACTCGGTAAGTTCTGATGCAGAGCTCTGGTTAATTTGCCCATCCTACCAACAGAGAAGAACGGTGGCCTTCCCTCATTAGCGGGGGGGCTGATGGAAATAAGGAGGACAAGAACGGTCGGTTGGTTGAGTGCCTGCTATGCCTGGGCCTAGGCAGTAAAAGAGTAAGTTTTAAGCTTCACCCTTACTTTCAAGACATAGTAATTCTACCTTCTAGTAAAACATGGCCAAATAAATGTCTACTTTGCATGAGTCAGATTACCTCCTTCTTTATTGGAGGAGTGAGTAGAAGGGTGAGACTAGCCAGGCATGGTGACTCACGCCTATAATCTCAGCACTTTGGAAGGCTGAGGCGAGCAGATCACCTGAGGCCAGGAGTTCAAAACCAGCCTGGCAAACATGGAGATACCTGTCTCTACTAAATATTAAAAAATTAGCTGGGCATGGTGGCTCATGCCTGTAATCCCAACTACTTGGGAGGCCGAGGCAGGAGAATTGCTTGAACCCAGGAGGCAGAGGTTGAGATGAGCCGAGATTGCGCCATTGCACTACAGCCTGGGCAACAAGAGTGAAACTCTGTCTCAAACAAACAAACAAACAAACAGCCCACCAAAAACAAACAGAAGGCTGAGAATAGATGTGTATGTTTCTTCAACATTAATACCTTATGGAGTGAAGGAATCTGCGTGTAAGCTCCTTAGACCTGAGAAGGATTGGAGACAAATATCTTCCTTCCCAACAGTTGGAAACAACTTTGTTGAGGAATAGTAGACATATAATATGTCACATGTATATTAAGTTTGACATGCACCTGTGAGACCATCACTAGGCTCAAGATAATGAACATATTTGTTCATCACCCCAAAGAATTTCCTTCTGTCCCTTTTGCTCCTCCCCATCTCTTCCCTTGTCCCCAGGCAATGACTGATGTCTTCTTCTTAATGTAGTTTGTATTTTCTAAACTTTAGAAAATAAAGTTATATGCTTCAATATACATTGAAGCATACAACATGTACTTATTTTGTCTGTCTTCTTCCACTCAACATTATTCTGAGATCCATCCACACTGTAGGAGGTATCACGGTTCATTTCTTTTGATTGCTGAGTAGTATTCCATTGAGTGGATATACCACAATTTGTTTATCCAGTCACCCACTGATGAACAATATGGGTTGTTTACAGTTTTTGGCTATTTGAAATAAAGTTGCATTTATCATTCCTATACAAGTCTCTGGACACGGGCATTCATTCCTCTCGGGTAAGTACCTAGGGGTGAAATGGCTATGTCATGGGGTAGGCATATGTTCAACTTTTCAAGAAACTACCAAACTTTTCCCAAGTGGTTGTCTCATTTTATATTCCCATCAATTGGTAGGTATAAGAGATTCTCCTCTACCTCCTTGCCAACACTCCAACAGTTGGATTTAAAGTCACTCATATTTTGCAGTATAGTCAGCTGTGGACATAAGCTTAAGTTTTTTCAAATTAGATTAGAAAATTTGGAATATTCATATATATATATACATACGTACATATATATGTACGTATATATATACTTTTTTTTTTCATGCCACTGACTTGATGAAGAAGCTGGGTCACTGCCCTTTAGAATATCGTCCACCTTCTGGATATGTCTCTTAGCTTCCTCAGTAGGGGGGTGGTGGTTTTGTGTTTTTTCTTCCAGGCCCTGTAAACCAGAAAGCAGCTCCAAAGGCTAAAATAGATTCTGACTTGGCTTTTCTTGGGCAAGAATATTTAATAGAGGAGCTTCCATTGGCCTAAGAGGGAACAATTTTATTATTATTTTTTTTGAGATGACGTCTTGCTCTGTCACTCAGGCTAGAGTCCAGTGGCATGATCTTGGCCCACTGCAACCTTTGGCTCCCAGTTCAAGTGATTCTCTTGCCTCAACCTCCTGAGTAGCTGGGATTATAGGCCTGTACCACCATACCTGGCTAATTTTTTTGTATTTTTAGTAGAGACGAGGTTTCACCACATTGGCCAGGCTAGTCTCGAACTCCTGACCTAAAGTGATCTGCTCACGTTGGCCTCCCAAAGTGTTGGGATTGTAGGCACGAGCCACCGCAACTGGCAGTGAACAGTTGAGCATCAGAAAGATGACAGTAGCTTGGAGCATATCAAATATATAAAAATTCATGAGTCTATAATGATACCGAAAAAGACATCACGTTGATCTCTCTTGAAGGTTGCTGAGGCCCCAGCTCATTACCCTGAATGTTGCTAACTATAGGGAAAGCACCAAGCATTTATCTTGCTTTCCTTTTGAGTTGTATGCGAGGGTATCCAAATAGTTGATGTGCTAATAAAGGTAGAAGGAATGATGAAATTAGAAAAACCACCACTTTGCAGTCTTAATGGAATAATGGCTCTAGACAGCGATCATTAATGGCTGCTGAAGCCATTAAGTGATTGGAAGGAACTTTACGGCAGAGGGATTAGGCTGATATCACGAGAAGGGAGACAGGCAGATGTTGTGTGCCCTCTAATGTCATACAGTAGTAAGTAGACAGCACATCCTGGGCAGTATCCTTGCCAAAAGAATTTCACATGAACGTCTAGAAGGCCTTGGATTTAGCTGCCAATTTAACAGAAAACACAGGGGACAGAGAAAGGTGTTAAATGATGCCACAAGGTTATAATCAACCAAGTCCAGAATGTGGGAAGTTCTATGAGGATGCATGATTCAGTTTCTTAAACTAATAAATGACGTTAAAGAGAGAGAGAGAAAGACAGGCAGACAGACAGACACAGAGAGATAGACAGTGTTACAGGTTAAAAGAGGCATATGAACCACATCACTGTGTGGACCTTGGCTGGATCCTGAATTAAACAAACCAATTATAAAGAGACATTTTTGAGATACTTGGAAAAAACTAAACACAGGCATGGTATTAGATAATGTTAAGAAGTTACTGTTAATTTTGTTGCATGTGATGAGAGTTTTAAAAAAGTGGTTATATTTTTAAAGAAAGTCATTATATATATAAAAAAGTCTTTATATGTTAGAGCAGTGGATCTCAACTGAGAATGATTTTGCTCCCCCCAGGGGACATTTGGCTGTCTCTGGAGACTTTTTTTTTTTTTTTTTTTTTTGATATGAAATCTTGCTCTGTTGCCCAGGCTGGAGTGCAGTGGTACAATCTCAGCTAACTGACTGCAACCTCTACCTCCGGGTTCAAGCTATTCTCTGGAGACATTTTTGATTGTTATGACTTAGGGGTGCTATTAGTATCTAGTGGATAGGTAGAGGCCAGGGATGCTGTTAAACACCCTGTAATACAGATGACAGCCCCCCCACAACAAAGAATTTTCCAATCCTAAATGCCAGTAGTGCCACAGATGAGAAATCTTGTGTCAGAAGTACTTATTGCAGTAATTATGGGTGAAGTGATATGATGTCTGATTTTAATAATGAACAAACAAGGCAGAGATGGGGGTGGAAGAAATGAGAGTGGGAGTGGCTAGTTGTTGGGGCTGATGATGAGCACATGAGAGTTCATTCTATATTACTACTTTGGTGCATGTGAAAATTTTCATAATAAAAATTTAAGAATAAATCTTTTCACTGTTGGAGAAAAGTTTTGAGAGGCCGAGGCAAGAGGATCACTTGAGGCCAGGAGTTCGAGACTAGTCTGGGCAACATAGCAAGACCTCTGTCTCTACAAAATAATAATAATAATAATAACTAGCTGGGTGTGGTGGTATACACCTGTAATCCCAGCTACTTGGGAGACTGAGGTGGGAGGATTGCTTGAGCCCAGGAGTTCAAGGGTATAGTGAGCTACGATTGTGCCCCTGCACTCCCGCCCAGGCATCAGAGTGAGACCCTGTCTAAAGTTGGAGAAAAGGATACTAAAGAGATGGGGAAGGCAGCAAAGAATGAATCTAGTCTGATGTGTTCTTGGCTGTAGGTAATTCATGAGGAAGGTACTGAAAGGGAAGGTTGCCTGGGCCTGTGGCCAGCAGGTGCTGATGAACTAGCTTCTTTACTATTATTTAAATGTGTCCTGGTTGGGTCGGGCACGGTGGCTCACGTCTGTAATCCCAACACTTTGGGAGGTTGAGGCAGGCAGATCACTTGAGGTCAGGAGTTCGAGACCAGCCTGGCCAACATGGTGAAACCCTGTCTCTACTAAAAATACAAAAAAATTAGCTGGGCATGGTGGCGCGTGCCTGTAATCCCAGCTGCTCAGGAGGCTGAGGCATGAGAATTGCTTGAACCCAGGAGGTGGAGGTTGTGGTGAGCAAAGATGGTGCCATTGCACTCACGCCTGGGCAAAACATTGAGACTAATTCTCAAAAAAAAAAAAAAAAAAAAAAAAAGTGTCCTGGGTGATATCCACTGGGGTGAAAAACTGGGTATATCCAAATTCAGCTTTGCAAAGAAATGCACTCATGACTAGTTGCAATTTGAAATGTTCCTCTTCTGAGTATTTCTAGCCTATGTAGGTGTTTCACAGATTGCTGAGTACCTAGACTGAGAGGGAGAGAAAAAGCAAAGTCAAGCTAAAATGTTAAGAAGTCTGGTTAAAGTGCACACCAGAAGTGAGGAAAAGTATCTCTAAAAGTATCAATCTGTGGGGAAACATAAGTTGATTACCAAAAACTTTTACGTAGGCTCATAGGAACATGGTTCTCGGGTATGGCGAGAGCCAGCCAGAGCTCACAACTCCATTGAAATCCACCACCAGAGAGGTTATCTGCTTGGCTATTGGCAGCAGACCTTGGCATTGCTTAGATTGATTGACGGAAGACTACTTTAGGAATGCTGGCTTCCTTATTCATTGACTTTGAAGACAGCATTGTAAAAATTGAACACCAGCCCAAATCAATGTTACCATGAAGTATTTTTATGACTTTTTGGGGAGGCAAAGAGATGGGATAGTTTTTAATTTATTTAAGTCTCTTGGAAACTGGATCTACTTTGTCTTCTTTTTGAACTACCTTTTTTGTTTTTTTGAGACAGAGTCTTGCTCTGTTACCCAGGCTAGAATGCGGTGACACAGTCACAGCTGACTGCAGCCTTGACCCTCCAGGCTCAGATGATCCTCCTGTCTCAGTCTCCTAGGTAGCTGGGACTATGGGTGTGCATCACCACATCTGGCTAATTTTTTCTATTTTTTTGTAGAGACAGGGTTTTGCCATGTTGCTTGGGCTGGTCTTGAACTCCCAGACTCAAGTGATCCACCTGCTTTGGCCTCCTAAAGTGCTGGGATTACAGGTGTTAGCCACCAGGCCCAGCCTTGAACTTCTTATTCACAATGTGTTGTGTGGGAAAGTCATGCCTGACCACTTCCTAGTGGGAGGCGAGAAACTAGGGGGCTTGCCTAAGGCTTTAGGCAATGTAATCTGTTCTCATAGGATCAATTACTTATGTATATTTAGTAGCCAGCTCTATTTGCTGATCCCCTAATCTGTTCTCTTGGTTCATTTCCACAAGGCCTCTGATGTGGGATATCGTTCTCTTCCCATTGCAGCCTTTTCTCTCAGAATTGTTCCCATGATAAGAGTTCCCATCAAAATCTCTGCTCTTGTATCAGTTGTCAGATTTTGCCACTCTTTTTTTTTTTAATTTTTTTTTAAGCTGTTGCATTTTTTTTTTTTTGAGATGGAATCTTGCTCTGTTGCCCAGGCTGGAGGCAGTGCCACCATCTTGACTTACTGCAACCTCTGCCTCTCGGGTTCAAGGGATTCTCCTGTCTCAGCCTTCCAAGTAGCTGGGATTACGGGTGCACGCCACCACTCCAGGCTAATTCTTGTTTTTGTTTGTTTGTTTGTTTGTTTTTTTAGTAGAGATGGGGTTTCACTATGTTGGCCAGGCTGGTCTTGAACTCCAGACCTTGCATGATCTGCCTGTCTCTGCCACCCAAAGTGCTGGGATTACAGGTGTGAGCCACCATGCCCAGCCAGATTCTGCTACTTCTTTCTATAACCCGAATGTGGAAAAACTCAAACTGTCTTTCCTCCACTTGCACACCACAACTGTCAACACCACAGAAGACTTCTGTGACCAAATGTGTCGGGGCTTTCTCCCTACCACCAAGCAAGCAGTCAGTTCTGCAGTGGACACCACTAGGGGCCCTCCAGTTCAGTTCTGGTGCAATCCCACAGGTGGAGGGCTCAGTCCCACAAGAATGTCCCCTCTTCAGGCATCACTCGCAAGTCCAGGCGTCTGTAATTTCTCATAGACTGGCTTCAAATTGGGGTTCTTGCAACCCCCTCTTTGAGTTCAATTAATTGGCTAGAGCTGCTCACAGAACTTTTTAAAACACATTTACCGATTTACTCTAAAGGACATTGTAAAGGCTAAATATGAAGAGATGCATAGGGCAAGGTATGGGGGAAGGGTTGCAAGCTTCCACGGCCTCCTGGTCACCCTTCCAGGAACCTCCACGTGTTCAGCTATCTGGAAGCTCTCTGAGGCCCTGTCCTCTTGGGCCTTTCGTGAAGACTCCATTGGATAGGCATGATCAACAGCCATATAGAAATGGGATTGCACAAAAAGGCTATGAGCTAATCCTAATAGATTGAGTGGGGAATCCCAGCAAGGCCTGTCTGTTCAGATCCTTCTTGGACTCTGTGTGTAGCATTCGTTCCTCCAGGTTATGGGGCAGGACTCCTTCTGAAATGGGGTCTTCTGACCTACAATCAGACAAGGTAGAGGAAATTTATTTATTTATTTATTTATTTATTTATTTATTTATTTATTTAAAGACAGAGTCTTGCTCTGTGGCCAGGTGCCAGGCAGGGGTATAGTGGCCTGCTCTTGGCTCATTGCAACCTCCGCCTTCTGGTTTCAAGCAATTCTCCTGTCTTAGCCTCCCAAGTAGCTGGGATCACAGGCGTGTGCCACCACACCCAGCTAATTTTTGTATTTTAGTGAGACGAGGTTTCACTATGTTGGCCAGGACGGTCTCGATCTCTTGACCTCGTGATCGCCCTCCTCGGCCTCCCAAAGTGCTGGGATTACAGGTGCGAACCACCACGCCCGGCCAAGGTAGGGGAAATTTCTTTATGGCCAGCTCCAAGACAGAAAGGTTGGGGAGGATGAGAGTCCTGCCTTGGACAGATGAAAGGAGGGCAGGAGGAGGTGAGAGAGAGAGAGAGAGAGAGAGAGAGAGAGAGAAATTCTGTTTTTCAAGGCCTGCTTCTAAAGCCTAAAGCTCCCCTAAATAACAAAAGATTATAACAAGGAATATGGGAGTCATGAGCCAGGAACCGTGGATGAAAACGTATATATAGCTATCTCTTAATATTACAAGCCTGTCTCCTGTTAATCCCGTCCTCTCTGTTTCTGTTATCATTTCCTTTGTGTAGAATTTGTCATGTTGACTTTTGTAGACTTGTCTGTTAGAAGTTTCTAGCACCAGCCTCTTCCACCCATCACTGTTGAGATGATTGTATGTGTCTCAGTACTGACACTAACCCAGCACTCTAAAATGCTGGTTTTACATCTGTCAATCCACCAAGACTTCACTTTCATTTTCTTTCCCACCTCATTATTCACTATGCTCTTGGGCTACTGCTGTGGCTTCTGGGGCTTTTCTAAAGTAGTACTTTTCCCCACTCCAGCCCATGAAGATACCTTTTAACCAGCTCTTGAGATTAAATCCCCTCCACGACACTTTCCTGCAGGAACTCTCAAAATGTGCCACATTCCCCATCGGCAAAACTTGCCATCAGTCAGTTTATGTATTCTCTGCTTTTCACACCCATCTCTTGACCTCTAAATAACACAAATATTCTCCTCTTCACTTATTTCACAGTTCTATCTTCATAACATTGATAAATATGATCGCATTAGTGCTCCTGACTTTAAGCAACTGGAAGAGAGCCAATTTTTTGGTAATCCTCCTTTAAATTTTAACGTAGCATTTAATTAGTCAATTAACATATTTTAAAGGAATGAGGGACATCATGGTAGAGAGATGAAGTTGAACGTGTTTTTGATTGACTATTAGCGCATGCCCACGGTATTCTAGGCACAGTCCTGATTCATTATATCATCACACAATAATTATTTATGTGTCTTCATCCTTTATGACACAGTGCTGGCTCTTATTCATCTCCCACTTCTGCAATCCATGGTGATGATTAAAAGTCTTAAGGAGTTTTACTAGGCTCAGGTTTTTTGTTTTTGTTTTTTTTTTTAATATGCCAGTTCTTCATGAATAAATTGAGTACTCTGAAGCATATCGTTTCCTGGGTTTCTTGAAGTGGCATGTTGTGTGGAATGACACATTAGGTCTAAATAATTATCCCCCAGGTAAGCTTCTTGTTATTCATTCATTCCCTTAAAAAATCGATATTAAACATTGCATAAAGACAGCCAGGTATTGTTCGAGGTGTTAGTGGGCTGGGCTGAAAAAATCAAATGTGGGAATGACATAACTGGAGCTGAAAGGAGCACATTAGAAGGAGTCCTAAGAGGACAAATCCATTTGGTTCTTCCCTTGTTTTTTTTTTTTTTTTTTGAATATTTTTGAAGATGATAATTTTTCCCCCGAAAAGCTGTTAATGAATGTTAGGATTAAAAAAGAGAGAGAGAATTTATAAAAGAGAAATTAACGACAGCTCCTAAAATAGCTCTTTGTTTCTGCTATATATATACATATATATGGAAGTTTTTTTTCCTATTTTTTTTAGTGGTTTTACCAGTGAACAATAGATCTTGCTATATGATTTCTTATTTGTTATTAGTCAATGTGGTGGATATGTGGCAGCAGAGGGAGCTGATGATTTCATAATACTGTATCAGAAACGATTAGTGTAGGTACTCATTAACATATTTTTCAGACAGAACAACGTTGACTTTTAAAACCTCTTCATTTAATTCAAACATCAAGCACCCTGTTTGTGGCCTGCGTTATGTTAGGTGCTCTCTTTAGAAGATCCATGTTCCTGTCATTTAATTATATATTTGCTTAGCAAATATTTACTGTGCACTTACTATGTACCTGGCACTGTGCTGTGTACTGGGGTGCCATGTGTACTTCCATCAACATAGACTCAAGATCGATATGATTTCAGTAAACTAAAAATACCTGTATTGAAGCAAAAAAAATTGACATTTTATAAAGATCAAAAAAGAGACATTTTATATAAGGTACAAGAAATAGAAGAATTATATTCCTAAGATATATGTGATCACATACTTGTTAGTTTTTGGACTTGACCAGATTTTATACAATTCTTGAAAAATGTAGCATCCAGATTTTAAAGTAGTTCTCTAATCTCTCTTTCTGTGCCCCTATTAGATGTATATTGGATCTTCTAATTCTGTCATTGTCTTCTGACCTCTCATGTTTTCCATCTCTTTATCACTGTGTGTTGCATTGCATACAGATGCTTCTTGAACTGTGATATGCCTGTGAATCACCTGGGGATCTTGTTAGAATGTAGGTTCTGATTCCGTGGGTATGGGGCAGAGCCTGAGATTCTAAAGAATTAAATTTTAACCAGCTCCTGAGTGATGGTCATAATGCCAGTGTACAGACCATAGCTTAAGTATAAAGGTTCTATATGATTCCCTCAGATCTAACTGCCAGTTCACTAAGTTTCTCTTCAGCTGTATCTAGTCTGCTATTTAACACATTCAGTGAATTTTTAACCTTAAATTCAAAAACAAGACTTTTTATTTCTGGAAGTTCAGTTTGGTTTCTTTCAAATGTGCTTGGTTCTTTTTCAAAGTGTCATGTTCTTTTATTAGAAGTTCTACTAATTTACTTTGATAATAAAAATTTATTTTATGGCTCATTTTAGATTGTTCTTTTATCTGCAGCTTTTGGAGGGCCAGTTCTCCCATTTCTTGTATCTGCTGTTGCTCCCATAATGTGTAGTGGTTGGGTTTTACTTTTTAGTTGCGAATTTATTGCTGGTAGGGATTGGAAGGGGAGGGTGTTGGGGTAGAGGGGAAGAGAAAATCCTGTGTGCCCTGGGTTGCAAAAATGGCTCTACAAGTTGTTCTCCACTTGTATCTGCCAGTGCTCCAAGGGCTCGGTGATTCTGGACCAGTATTCATGTTAAATTCTTGAATTGTAGCAGTGTATTGTAAATGTGGACACTCTTCCTGAGGTTTCCTGTTTCTTCCTATCTGCTTTATTTCTTTCCCACTGAAGGTCCCTGGGCAAGGGTGAACATCCTCATCATTTTCTGGAGAGCAGAATATTTCCAGTTCCCCCACTTCTTTTTGGCGTCAGGCTGTGGCTTTTTCTTCTGCCTGAATGTGGCCCTAAGAAGCCCTTGTTTTCAAACTTTCCTGTTGTACTTGACTGACTAGCTGTCTAGAGGTTTATATCCCTAGCTTTTAATCTTTGCTATGAATATCTCACCTGTTACCAGCTAGTGTATTTCACATTGACTTCTCTTTCCTTTTTTTTTTTTTTTTTTTTGAGATAGAGTTTCACTCTCGTTCCCCAGGCTGGAATGCAATGGCGCGATCTCAGCTCACTGCAACCTCTGCCTCCTGGGTTCAAGCAATTCTACTGCCTCAGCCTCTCAAGTAGCTGGGATTATAGGCATGCACCACTATGCCTTGGTAATTTTTTTGTAATTTTAGTAGAAATGGGATTTCACCATGTTGACCAGGCTGGTCTTGAACTCCTGACATCAGGTGATCCAACCGCCTAAGCCTCCCAAGGTGCTTGGATTACAGATGTGAGCCACTGTGCCTGGCCTACTTTTTCCTTTTAGCTTGAAGATTATCTGCCCCTTTTTCTAATCTCAACCACATTAAGCTAGCTTTGAGCATGGCAAGAGTTTTATAGATGAATCTTATTTTATAATATGTGATTTCAAAATTGTAATTATTTCACTGCGGGTGGCTTTTACCCTCTATTAATTATACTTCTCACTCAGAAATGGAATTCTATTTTGGTCTCCTAAAGATAAATTAGTATATAGTGGAAAGGAATTAAAGTTCTGCTAGGAATTAAATGATACGATTAATACAAACATCCACATGGTTGTGTCTGTACCCTGCTCAGGAAAGAATATTCAATACAGATTTTGCCGTGTCTCACTAGCCTTCAAGAACTGCAAGTTCTGTCCTAAATGTGAGCAGTAGCAATAATATCAGGTCATCTCTTTTTTTTTTTTTTTTTTTTTTTTGATATGGATTCTTTCGCGGGAGCCCAGGCTTGAGTGCATTGGTGCAATCTTGGCTCACTGCAACCTCCGCCTCCGGAGTTCAAGCAATTTTACTGCCTTAGCCTCCCAAGTATCTGGGATTATAGTTATGTGCCACCACACCTGGCTAATTTTTGTATTTTTTTTTAGTAGATATGGAGTTTCACCATATTGGTCAGGCTGGTCTCGAACTCCTAACCTCTGGTGATCCACCCGCCTCGACCTCCCAAAGTGCTGGGATTACAGGCGTGAGCCACAGCGCCCGGCCATAGGTCATCTTTATGGAGTGATTACTGTATGCTAAGAACTGTGCTAAACACTTTATGTGGATTATTTTATTTAAACCTCCTAACAGTCCATTGAAATAGATATTGCCATGTTGAAACTGAGGTTCAGAGAGGTTAAGTGACTTTCCCAGTGTCACAGAGCTAGTAAGTGGTGGAGCTGGGATTTGAACTCAGATTCCAGAACAATGGCCATTAACCACTTTGCTTCCATGTTAGTATCATCTGCAAATGTCTCTCCATACATTTCCTCAGTCTTTATCTGAGTTTCCTTATTTCAGGATAGAAAACTTCACTTTTTGATCCTTATGAAATACAATTTCTATTAAAACTTTTTTTTTTTGCTATTAAAAATGTACTGGGTAATTGAAATCAGATTGGATTTGAGCCTATGTTGATGGAAGTACACATGGGATGTGGGCTGAAGCGTTCAATCTAATTTTTCTTTCCATCAGCTAATTTTTAAAGTATTAAGCAAGTAGATTTTGACACTAACAGGGAAGATTTAAATTCTGTTGAGAGGCTGGAGGTGTTAAATAATTTTCTGGTAGTATACATTTTACATTTTAAATCTTCCTCCCTCTCCCACCTCAATTCCATGTACCTGAAGCTCTGAGAATGTTCTTTTGTACTTCTCCGGAACAGCCAGACTTCTGGCTCCATCTCCTCTCCCCTCCACATCCCTTCCCTGCTCCAATTATTTCCCAGTGCCTCTTCGGATGTTGTTGTCATCGGGGAACTTTGGAAACAGCCAGATTTTTTAGAGTCTGTAAGCAGAAAACAGACTGCTTGCTGCTCATATCTGGCACCCAGCTTTGTCCAGAAAACAAGGAGTTAAAAAGAAGCCTGGGCTGTGAAGGGCTGTGACAACTGTCCTAGGGGGAGCTCTAGCGAGCCCTGGCGGGCAGTGACTCATGCTGCTCTGTCACTGGGATCGGCACTGGCCCCTGGCACGCAGGCGGCAGCCAGGTGGGGTTACAGCCAGAGCACGCACGCACGGAGCCGGGAGCATGCAGCCTGCACTGCGGGGGATGTGATGCTCGCCTCTCCAACTCGCCTGGCCGGCCCGCCACGGACGCCTCAGCCCGCAACCATGGTAACGCTTCTGGCTGGGGACACCCCCGGGAGCCCACCACGATGGGCAGCCTCCTGGTGACTGATGGACGAGTGTCCACCTCCCTGACCGAGAGCGCTTTGTAGGTCGGCAGGAAGTGGAGAGGATGTAACACGCCCCCAGCCGGGAGTGAAGCCCTAAGGAGGTAGGAACTGCATATGTCCGTCCATCGTGCATTCCCACCGTTGGCGCACAGGGGTGCTGTAGATCACCCGTAGGAACTTTATTTGGCTGGTGCTTCATTATGCTGATTAAACTGCAGTGGATTTGATGGGCATGATTGTGCTGGGGAAGAGGCATAATGAACTTAAAAAAAAAGTGGTTAATAAGATCTGGTAGTCGACTTGTCCAGGTATGAATGAAGTAGACTGCAGTGGTATCCTAAGAAGAGTTCCAGAACCTCACACATCCCTTTTCCTGGTCCTGCCTCTCATATCGGTTAATCCACGAAATGTCGAAGTTCCATCTTATTTCAGCGATGAGTGCTAATCATTAATAATTTAGACCTGTCGGGAGGAGGGAATCCATAGGTTTAGGTCATCTAGCATCCAGGCACTAGCCAGCGGCTGCTCTGTAGGAGCCTTCTGGAAACAGCAGGAAGGAGCGGCTTCCCCAGGAGTTCCCCAAGTGCTGTTGTTGGCCCAAGTGACCTGTTTGAGTTTGCTCTTCAGTTTACCCCAGGCGGGAAGGCAGCCTGTCTGTGGGTTGGTGGCCATGTTGGCAGAGAAAGGGTTAATCTCTTGTTGCTGTAGGAGCCGAGGTTGCCAGCTAGATTGAAAGCAGGCGCTGCAGTGCCATCGCCAGCGCCGAAGGAGTAAGACGATCTTCTCCGCAACAGTGTTGAATCCGGCTGAAAATTTTTTCCTCCCCCCCCCCCTTCTTGTTTTTCTTTAACCAGCTCCTCCCCCCTTCGTTCCCACCCTGAAGTCTGACGATGACACCTCCAATTTTGATGAACCAGAGAAGAATTCGTGGGTTTCATCCTCTCTGTGCCAGCTGAGCCCCTCAGGTTTCTCGGGTGAAGAACTGCCGTTTGTGGGGTTTTCGTACAGCAAGGCACTGGGGATTCTTGGTAGATCTGAGTAAGTGAAAATTTGACTTTCTGAGGGACCTGCATTGATGCAAGGCTTTTGGAGCCAAAGGTGGTGGTGGGGGTTGGTGGGGGGAGTGCAGCGGAGGGAAGCTGCTAGTCGCTTGCATTGGGAAAGCAGTCTACCTGTTAGGGCTTTGTGGGGGTAGCCTGTTCATATTCTCATTTTGCAGTGTGTAAGGTACCTGTTCCTGTTTGTGGTGTCATAATTGTCAATTGGGTACTTTGGGTTAGTTTTTCAATCTTTGGTCTTCTTTAGAGGGGAGATAGTGGGAGATTACTAGCAGTGCAGATCCCTGGTCAAAGGAGAAATGTGCAGGAGTTAAGATGAGCTGTCCATCTATCTAACCATCTATGTATCTGTCTCTCAAGTGGGTGGATGGGGGTTGCTATCTTGGCTGTATTGAAAGAATCCTAAAAACCTTGTCTCATAAACTAGAGGTTTCCTGATGGGTTTAACTGAGCTGCAAGTGGCTGAACCAGAGCTCTAACAGAGAGATGGTGCTCGGCTCCTCTCCAAGTATGCTGCAAGATCAGGGATCTGGCAGCTGAGCCTGTGAGCTGGAGCGCTGGCGGCCAGAGAAAACCCCGTTACTGTGAGACACCAGGAGGGAGTGTGATGTAGCCGAGTCATTGATTCACAGAAACTGGGCTTTAATAGGGGGGAAAAAACCCAGGAGACTAGAAAATGGAAATCTAAATATCACTGTAAACCTCTTGACCTGATAGGTCTTTCTCCATTCTCATAAAAGCTATTGAAAAATGCATTAACATAGCACTTGGAATTCGAGGGTCCAGGCTTCCAGGAGCCTCCTGGAATTTCTGTAAAATGCAGTAGCTTCTGTGGATGTGGGAGGTCAGTATCTTGCCTCTTTCTCTCATGATACAATGACATTCTGTTTTCAGAGGAGTGAGTTTGCCAGGAAGGTCTTGGACTGGTGGTGTTGTTCCCCAGCCACCCTGGCTGCTGCACTTTCAGGTTCTCAGAGGGTAATGTTGGGTTAGTTGCTGCCCACTTAGGAGACGAGCAGAATTTGATAGGCTTCTTGGCAGCATCTTCCCCTATTTGTTGTATTTGTAGCTTAGATATCGATTTATGGGGATGTTATGTTGGTTCCTGGATGGTGTCTCCCCATGGGTGCTGTTTTGACAGTAACGTTCCTGAAAAGATTTCAGACTATTGGGGGGAATTGGGCATTTGATATGAAATAAGGTCATGGGCTGTGATTGAATGTGAGAGAGATTTTTATGTTGAAAGATGTTGAAGTGGTCTTTCTTCATCCCCTCCCTGGGGGCTGGGTTTGAAATTCAGGTTGGATTTTGGTAGTGTTAGATGTGACCCTCTGTCTGATTTGCTCCATAACCCTAAAGCAATCTGGATGGTTGGTAGGAGAGGCAGAGAGCTAACTAGCTGTTGAATGTGCCATCATATGGGTTTGAAATGGCTCAGCAGGATTGGGAGGTTTTGCCATTGGCATCAAAGAGCAGGGCACAAGTGGAGGCCCGAAGTGGAAGGATACATGGTTAGTGGGCAGCATAACCTTGACACACGCAGCACACTGAAGGTCACGCTTTGGACTGGAAGGACATGTGTGGAGAGTTCTAGTCCTGGTTAGCAGTGGGCTGGCTGGGTCAGAATGCAAGCTTGCTTAGGGTTAGCCAGTGATCTGAAAGACCAGAGAGGATTCGAGGGAGTTAGATTTCAGGGGCAAAGGCAGAATGATGTGGGAGATCTTAGGCATTGCAATTAATCTGAAGCAGTGTATGATTAATTGCTTATTTTTCAGGAAGACTCGAATGACATCTTTCTGCTTCTCATAGAAATCTCAGTTTAGGGAGCTCTCTGACAGGGGCATCTCAGTATTGAGGCTGAGGCATTTGATAAATATTTGTTGATTTAATTTGCTCATGATCCTTTTCTCCAGAAGTGTTTATGTTGCTTACTGTATTTGAAGATGTGCTGTTTCACCTTTGGTAGTTTAAACTATATCCTTACAGCACAAAATGAGCTGCTGTTCCTGACCCAACAGAATGTTTAGTAAGATTGTTATTTTAAAGAAAGGTCCATGCAAATTAAACTGTGTGTTTCTTATCTGGAAAATGGCATCAGAGTATTCCTGTCATTGGAGAACTTTAACATCTTTTGCTTGGCAATGGGGTTGGAATCAGAAATTTTCTTTCATCTTGCGTTTTGTTATGTGATGTTGTTGTTGGACTTGGCTGCTCTGCTGTAGGCAGCCCTGCGGGTGATACCTAGAGCCTCATTTTAGAAATTCATCCACCTGTTGAATGTAGATGACCCTGGACATATCAGATTATGATTAATTAGAAATTTAATAAAAGAGAGGCGGTGATGAAATTACTTAGCAGCTCCTGCAGTTGTATTGACAAAATTTGCTTGGAGAGAGGGGGAGACATATTCTGGGGGTACCACCTTTGCCGCCAGCGACCCCATGTTTCTTCTTGAGTTTTTCTTTTTCAGCATCACAGGTTTTTATGTACACACATTGATTACCTGTGCTGTTACTCATTCTTCACACCACGGAAGAAATTGCAGATGCTGCTGTACTGTGCTAAGTAAATTGACCTCAGATTTGTTACCAGTGAATTGAATGAAATGCTCAGAGGTGGAGCTGAATGAACGAGGAGTTCTTGTGGAGAAATTGGCAGTGAGAATGATTTAAATTCTGTGATAGCTCTTCACTTTTTGGGATCCTTATTTTGGGACCCCAGACTATTTTTAAGCCAGCCATTGAGCGCATCATTATTTTAGGCTTAGCAAGAATCTTGATGACAGCGTTTCAATGGCTGAGGCGTAGTGGGAGTTCCTTGCAGCTTGAGTTGGTGGGAGCAGGAGCGTTTTAGAGAACTAGGTTTGGTTGTCTTTGGGATGGGATTTTGGTGAAGTTAGCCTTGGAGAGTGAGTATCTGTCTGGTGCCTCTTTTCCTTTTTAACCAACAATAACCCAAACCAAATCCCTAAGCTCTGAATGCTGGGGTGTTCGTCTGAGCCTTTCTTTGCTTGAACTTGACAATAGTAGGGTAGTAACAGGAAACAGCATGTTAAAGTTTTAAAAATAGGCCGGGTGTGGTGGCTTACACCTGTAATCCCAGTGCTTTGGGAGGCCAAGGCAGGTGGATCACAAGTTCAGGAGTTTGAGACCAGTCTGGCCAACATGGTGAAACCCCGTCTCTACTAAAAATATAAAAAATTAGCCAGGTGTGGTGGCAGGCACCTCTAATCCCAGCCACTTGGGAGGCTCAGGCAGGAGAAACGTTTGAACCTGGGAGGTGGAGGTTGCAGTGAGCGGAGACCATGCCACAGCACTCCAGGCTGAGCAACAGAGCAAGACTCTGTCTCAAAAAAAAAAAAAAGTTTTAAAAATAAAACAGATCTGAGCTCTCTTCCTTCCCCTGTTAGCAAGGGAGACATTTCTTTAGGTTTTTCCTTCTAGTTGAGGGATTACCTCATTGAAGCTCTTGGTGAAGCCATGCATTTCTGCAACCCATAAGTATAAACTCTAGAACAGGGGTGTCCAATCTTTTGGCTTTCCTGGACCACATTGGAAGAAAAAGAATTGTCTTGGGCCACACAATACATTAAAGCTAGTGATAGCTGATGAGCTAAAAAAAAAAAAAAAAAATCTCATAATGTTTTAAGAAAGCTTACAAATTTGTAAGTTTTGAGCCACATTAAAAGCCGTCCTGGGCTGCATGCAGCCCACCGGGCTGTGGGTTGGACAAGCTTGCTCTAGAAGGTAAAAATCAGTTGTTTTTATGTTTTTATTTTAAACATGCTGGTTGTATGTTTTTGGAAGAGTTGGAGAACATAGAGGAGTAATGGGATCTTGATGGGACTGGAATTTGTGGGAAGATGGTGTCTGCATAGGCTGCTTTTAGGTAGGGACGCTCTCTTCCTTTTGATTTAGGAATTTTTCCTTTCCTCTGAAAAGTGGTTCTGAAAATACAGCAATGGATCCAGCCATTCAAACACCATGGAGGAATGAAGAGTGGCTATTGCTATTGCTTCCCAAATTTTTGGGAACCAGTTTTTGGTGCCTCTTCGTTGCTCTACTGCATGTCAGTTCCCTCAACTGCGAAATGGAATGACAGTGACACCTTTCTCATAGGACTTTTGGGGGGTTAGATAAAATACGTAAAACACCTGATCTAGTACCTGGCACATGGAAAATCCTTGATAAACGTTCACTGTTGTTATTTTTGTTATTACTGATACACTAGTCTACGTATGTATAGTGTCCTTCTATACACGCCAAGAGAATATAGAAAGGACTCAGCAATGATTAGGTAGTCTAAAGTTGTACCAGGTTGGAAACCAAGCTTCCCAGGCCCTGGGAATTTTCTGCTAGAGACACTTCACTGTTCTGACCAACTACAAAGGGTTAATATGCAGTTGCCAAATACCTGTTGGTAAAAGCTGGTTGTCGGGAGGAGTGGATTGGGGAACAGAATTAGAAGGTCCAGTCCCAGAATGGGTACCTTCCCATCAAGTTGAACAAGTCAAAGCAGGTTATGTTGAAACAATTCAGAGAACGTAAAACAAACACCTTTGTTGCAGAATAGCATGGTACAAATGGGATATCTGACTGCTTTGGGAGTTAGGAGAGTAAGGCAGAGTCCAATGAGGGACACTTGGTGGGTAATTCCAATTCACAATTCTTGTTAAATTACATTGTTGGAAACTATCTTTCTTGGAATGTCTGTCCATTTCCCCAAGTAGACTGTGATCTCAAGGGCAAGGCTGGGTCTTACTCATCCTGGTTTTCCTGGAGCAGTAAATATGTGTGCTGGGACTGGGCTTGTGAGCATACTAATGGAAAGTGAAATATTGGGGTTGGCTTTTAAAAAGAAAGTGGATTTGGATCAGTGGGGAGGAAGGTAGAGGGAATTTCAGGTGTCAGAATTTCAGGTGGGCAGGGTGTTAACAGCAGCCCATCCTTACAGGGCACCAACTCTGTTCTAGGCTCTGTTCCAAGCAGTTTACACAGGTTAACTCATTTAAATTGCACAACCAGCCCAAGAGGAAGGTACCATCATTATTCTCATTTTACAGGTGAGGAAGCAGGCATGGGGAGATTAAGCAACTTGCCTAAGCCTATGTAGCTTTGAGTGGCTTAGCTGAGACTTGAACCTTATGGATATAAACACCACAGATGGGAAAAGTTAGGAAATTTGTGTGCGTTACCCGGGTTTATGTGCTTGTCAGACGTGGAAGCCACTTGTAGAGAATCACGAATGAGGAGGTTGGGGCAGGGTATGATGAAAGCTGACAGGCAGGTCTAAATGCTGGGATTCATTTTCAGTCTCTGCAAGTTTATTGAGTAGGTAGACTGTATAGCTCTTGGATTTCTCAGATTTCTTCCTTTTCTCGTTTGGAGACTCTTATCTGGTGTGTGTGTGCCCGCACACATACATAAACCCACGCGTATATACTGTCTCCCTGAATGTTCTTATTTGCTAAAGCTTAAGCTCAGCAAAGAGAGGAAACTGCACTGACCTTATTCTCCACCATATCTTCAGGCTGATCGTAACAAATTGCTTGATAAGCATTTGGTTAATCCATCTAAATCATTTTTATGGTGGCAACCCTCATTTTGTTGATGGCTCTACCATCTATGTCTACCCACGTCTACATTTTGTACTTCCATTTGCCTCCCATCTGTCCTGGGGTGGCTTATTCCAGTGGAAGACAGCCTGAACTCTCCAATCAGTCCTGTTTCCTTTTTATTGAAATACTTGGAGGTTGGAGGATCTTCCCTTAAAAAGTGTTTTCCTGGCTGGGCGCGGTGGCTCACACCTGTAATCCCAGCACTTTGGGAGGCCGAGGCTGGTGGATCATAAGGTCAGGAGATCAAGACCATCCTGGCCAACATGGTGAAACCCCGACTCTACTAAAAAATACAAAAAACCAGCTGGGCGTGATGGCCCCACCTGTAGTCCCAGCTACTGGGGAGGCTGAGGCAGGGGAATTGCTTGAGCCCAGAAGGCAAAGGTTGCAGTGAGCCGAGATCACACCACTGCACTCCAGCCTGGCAGCAGAGCAAGACTCCAACTCAAAAAAAAAAAAAAGTGTTTTCCTTTCTATATCCAGCCAAAGACTCTTGGTCCTTGTGCTTGCTACTTAGATCCCTATTGAAAGAGTCTCGCCTGCAATTTGATTTTTTAAATAGCAACAATAACAGAGCCTTCTCCAGTACACGAAGGCATGCATCTGCTGTATTTCCCAAACAAGTTCAAAAGCCTTAACTAGCTTCTGCTCATGGTTACTGCTCTCAGATGCCTCGTGTTGTTCCCATCCCATCATTGTCTGGATTAGATGTTTAACATTCGCCTCTGTGTGTTGTGTTGGATTTTCTCCTCTCCTCTTGCTCATTCAATTTCTTCTTTCTCTTAGTCAAGCACAGCTTGTTCTCCTACTTGCCTTATTCTGTTCTCTATTTAGACTGTGCGTGCCTGCCTTGCAGCCCTGGCAGGACCATTCCACCGCCTTCTCATTTGTCTTAAAGATACCTTTAGGAAATCTAATCCAGACAATCCTAGCCCAGTCCTGAAGATTAGACTCCAGAAGATCTGTCAAGTGTGTTTTTTGCTGGCCTACACATGCTAATTTGCATGGTTGCCTGGGATCCCTTAAGAAGACAGTCATTGACTAAATGGCGCTACATGTTCCCAAGCTCTGTGCCAGTCTGGCAACTTTTCCTTTGCCTACGTGAATTTCTCCCAGTTCTCTTTGCTTTGCTTGCTGTTCACCTCCTGACCTCTCTCCGACAAACTTCCTGAGAGAAGAGCCTGCACTCAACACCTTTTTCCACTCCTTCAACGATACTGAAATGACTGACTGAGAAGCCGCTGATTGTACCTAACCACCAAACCTGGTGATTTCCATCTCACCATGTGATACCATTAATTACTACATTTCCTCCATACAACCTTCTACTTTCTTCTCTTGTATTATGGACACTTGGTTTTCCTCCTACCTCTCTGACTGTCATTCTCCTCTTTTGTGGCTGCCATCAGGCTCTTGAAATGTGTGCACCATCCCCTCAAGTTCCAGCCTCAGTTCTCTTTCTCACTGGTTCTTGGTGATCTCATTCAGTTCCTTGACTTTAGTTCTCACCTCCCTGTGGCCTCCTCCCGTCGTACACTGTGTTCCTCATCACCAGGATGTTTTACCAGTTTCTCACCATCCCATCCTCTGTTCCCTTCCTACATAGACAGACCCACTCGCTCACTCAGTAAGCCACTAGGTGCTAGTTTTGGCTTCCTCATTTTATGTAAGAAACTACCACCTTCCCTACCCTTCTAGGCAAGAAAGCTGAGTCATCGTAAATTCTTTTCTTCCTCCTCCGCCATCCCATCAGTTGCCAATTTGTCCAAGTGGCGCCTCTAGGATGACACTTGCATCCATGCCCATCTTTCTGTCTTTACAGACACCCATCAGGGACTTTTGCTTGGACTCTTGCAGTAGCCTTCTCACTGATTCCCTTGCCTCTGGTTTTCCTGGCTATAATCCATTCTCCACGAAAGGTGGAATTTTTCCAAAGCATAGGTTGGATGATGTAATTCACCAGGTTACACCTTCAACAGCATCCCAGTGTGCTCAGAATTAATGACTGCTTCTGAACTTGGTATTCAGTCATGGTATGCCAAGACCCCAGCTTGCCCATTCATTCATGTCTCCTTCTTGTCCCCCTACTGAATCACTTCAGTAGTGTTGTCTGGCCAAGCTCTTCAAGGCTCATTAAGGACAGGACCAGGTCTTCCTTTTTTTGCCTGAAGCAGTGCCTTGCCCCTGGCAGGTCTTCAGTGAACCTTTGTTGAATTGAATTAGACTAAAATGGCCAGGGATTATACCAATTCCTTCTGCATAGTTTGGACAACTGGTAATGGAGTCTGTTTTCTGTAGAGCACTTCTTGTGTTCCCAGAACCACGTGAGTACTGTATGCACATTATCTCATTAAATCCTCACAGTCTCACTGTAACTCTATGAGGTAGCTGGTATTATCCCTATTTTACATATGAAGACACTGACTCAGCAAGGTTATTTTCCTGAGGTCCTGAAGGTAGAAACAGATCTAAGACTTGGAGCCGTATCTGGTTGCCTCCGGACTATTGTACTACCTACCCTGCCTCTAAGAGTCATGACTTTGCTAGATTATGCAGGAGTTATGGACTTGTCTAATATTAAAGGTGAGAGAATTGGTTTTACTGAGAATCTACTCTTCTAGGTACTATTCTGAGTGCCTGACAAGCATTCTCATGTAGCCCCAGCAATAGCTCATTATTTTACAGATAAAGAAAATGATGATCGCGACGCTTGGGTTACTTCTTAGGTTCACTCAGCTTGAACCTGGCAGAGGGTGGTCAACTTTACCAAGTTTTAACTTATTTATTTATTTATTTAGAGAAGAGTTTCGTTCTGTTGCCCACGCTGGAGTGCAGTGGCGCAATCTCAGCTTACTGCAACCTCCACCTCCTGAGTTCAAGCGATTCTCATGCCTCAGCCTCCTAAGTAGCTGGGATTACAGGTGCCTGCCACCATGCCTGGCTAATTTGTTTTGTATTTTTAGTATTGGTGGGGTTTCACCATGTTGGTCAGGCTGGTCTTGAACTTCTGACCTCAAGTGATCCGCCGGCCTTGGCCTCCCAAAGTGCTGGAATTATAGGCATGAGCCACCATGCTTGGCTCAACTTTTAACTTTAGAGCTGATATCAACATGCTTATTTTTTTGGGGGACTGACTGTAGCATACCCGTTCAAAGTCCAGGCTTTGGAATCAGACAGACGTGGGCTCAACTCTGGGCTTCACCCCTTGCTTGTTGTGTGAATGAGACATATCACTGCTTTCAGCCTCAATTTCCTCATCTATAAAGTGGAGGGTATAAGATCACCTATCTGATAGGTTTGCCATGGGGACATGAAGCACACTTTGTGTTGGTGCCATGAGCAGAGTGAGTGTTCATTTCATATTTGTTACTGTTATTTAGGTCTGAGGATAGGTATGGGGTGCTTTTGATTCTCTTTTTCTCCCTGTTTCTGCTTTATAAAGACATCTTGCTGGTTTTTACCCATTGAGAGAATCTGGATCCACGTGGGGGGCCTGACAGATGTCCTAATATCTCCATCCAATTTTTTACTCTGAATGGAGTCCGTGATGTATCACTTAAACCTGCACTTTCTATAAAATGCTCTCCAGGCTTCTGGTAGGATCCAGTGCCAGTGGGTAGTGTGCATGTTCCCAGCCTAGATGTCACATGCTCCCACCCACCCTGGAAGCACTTGGGTATCCCCTGGATGGGTGAGTCTGTGTGTCATTGTGACATTCCTGTCTCAGAACCAATGCTGGGCATCTGTAGTGCGGGTGCTGGAAAGCTTTTTCATGCCAGCATACATGCAACGCAGTTCTCGTTTTGGATTCCTTTGTCCCACAGTGACCTTTAAACTGGCTGCCTGGGGCACAGAAGTACTGGCACACCATTCATTTATTCATTCATTCATTCACTCAACAAATATATTGTTCTAGTCCTTAAGGCACAGCTCAAGAAGCTATCATTTGGTGGGAAGAAACAAAGGAGAAATAACTGCTGTACACACATGAGACAATTTCAGATGGTGGTCAGGGCTCTGAAGGAGTCAGAATTGGGATTGGGACTGCCTGGCAGTGGCCACTTTAGCCTGGGTCCTCAAGGAAGGGCTCTCTGAGCTGAGCGTAATTATTTGTTCAAGAAGGTTGCATTGCATCCCGAGGGGACGCAGCTTTTAAGTCCATACTGAGCAACTATGAGGTCCTAGGGGCTATTTGAGAAGCTGGGATATAGCACTGACAGAAATCCCTGTCTTCATGGAGCTTATGTGATGGGGGCAGATTCACATTCGTTCATTCATTCGTTTGTTCGTTCATTCATTCAGCTATTTGAGAGCCTACTATGTGCCAAGCACTTTCTAGGCACTGGAGAAGTAATAGTGAATGCAAAGAAGCAAGATTCCCTGCCCACACAGACTGCATTCTTCTAGAATGTCCATTAGGAGTCGGTTAGCAAGAACAAGTGGGAAGAATATTGCAGAGAGAGGAAAGAAGGGCAAAGGCCCTGAGGCTGCCACTAACCTTTGGGTGCTCAGTGAACAGAAGTCATGTTTGGGTAGGGGGAACCTAAGGATACACAGGGAACATGGTCTGATTTGTGTTTATTGGGACCTTTAGGTTTGGACTTTGCTCTAATTGCATTGAGTAGAAAGCTTTTGCAGGATTTTGAATAGGGACGTGGAATATCTGGGTCTCACTTCACAAAGGGTGCCTCTGACCACTGTGTGGAGGGTGGATAGTGAGGGACAAGAGTTGGATCCAGGGAGGTAAGTGAGGTTATTGCAGTCATCTAGGCAAGAGGCAACAAAATTAACCTGTAAAGTGGGGCACTGGCTTAGAGGTGGGGACTGTGTTAAAAATCATGCGAGTAGCTATCCTTTTATTAATAGCATGATTTTTGATAAATGATTCTTGAGCTACATATTAATCATTTCAAAGCAAATGCTCTAATTTAACTAAAGACCACTGCTGTTTGTGTGTGTGAGTGCAGATGTGTGTATGTATATGAGTATGTGTGGTGTGTGTCATGTGTGTGTGTGTGGTATATATATATATATATAAATATATTGTGTGTGTGTGTGTGTGTGTGTGTGTGTGTGTGTGTGTGTGATGGGGGTGCCCCAAAGCTAGACAGATTCTGACTGTCTTTAGGAGAAGAGTGTTTTCGATATTTCCAGGTGTTCCTGATGGGCCCAATGTGTGTTTTATTTTATTTTATTTTTTGAGACAGAGTCTCGCTCTGTCGCCAGGCTGGAGTGCAATGGTGCGATCTTGGCTCACTGCAACCTCTGCCTCCCGGGTTCAAGTGATTCTCCTGCCTCAGCCTCTCGAGTAGTTAGGACTGTGAGTGTGTGCCACCATGCCCAGCTAATTTTTGTATTTTTAGTAGAGACGAGGTTTCACCATGTTGGCCAGGATGGTCTCAATCTCTTGACCTCGTGATCCGCCTACCTCGGCCTCCCAAAGTACTGGGATAACAGGTGTGAACCACCGTGCCTGGCTGCCATTGTGTATTTTAAAGTGGGCTTATAAAATTAGTTCACAGGCCAGGCACGGTGGCTCACACCTATAATCCCAGCACTTTGGGAGGCCAAGGCGGGTGGATCACGAGCTTCAGGAGATCAAGACCATCCTGGTCAACATGGCGAAACCCCGTCTCTAGTAAAAATACAAAAAAATTAGCTGGGTGTGGGTGTGGTGGCATCCACCTGTAGTCCTGGCTACTCAGGAGACTAAGGTGGGAGAATCCCTTGAACCCGGGAGGTTGAGGTTATAGTGAACTGAGATCGTGCCACTGCATTTCAGCCTGGTCACAGAGCAAGACTCCATCTCAAAAAAATATATATAAATAAATAAAATTAGTTCACAAATTTCAGAATGCTCAATCTTAAAAGCCCATATATTTTTGGAAACAGAATGCTGATGAGTTTTTTATTTTTTGCAGCATCTTGCAGTTGCATGTATTTTTAGTGCTGTTGGCCAGCACTAAAGGTGGGGCCCTCAGCTGAGCTAATTTTGATCCCCTCATTTTAGCTTCAAGTGCCCATTCTTGATTATCCCAAAAATATCTGGGATTTGCGATCCATGTTATCTGTGGTTTGGTGGCATATTTTACAGGCATAGGGTCCTATTCCTAAGGGAATAAATGGATGGCTTGATGCTTAAACGTGAACTTAATAATCACAGTAGTGATTAGAAAGTATTCAACACATAGACTTGCTTGTAGGATGGAGTACACATTGTATTCTCTTTTGATATCAAATATTCTATTAATAGCACTATTAAATGATTTTTTTAAAAAGCTATATCGATTATTTATAGGTATGTCATTGGGAAAACTGCATTTTATCATTTTCACTTAAATGTTGAGGTTATAGGTAAAGCAATTTTTAGGTCACATCTAATACATTTAAAGAAAACATGGCTTCTTGTTGGAGCGGTAATGGCCAAGCCCACTCTTCCTTCTGTGTCATATACCATTACCCCTATTAATACTTTGTGGGCTTCTATAATTATAAAGCAGATGTGTGTATCAGGAAGAGATGTTGATTTCAGAGTAAATTTTTCTAGAAAATAGAAGCTGGAAAAAAAGGAAAACCCAAACTTGGCTTCGTGCTCCAAGAGACAGCACTGCTGTGTGTGGGCGGGTGGCTGCGTGCACCCGCTGCTCAGAAGTGCCTTTTCTCTCCATGGGGATAACTGGCTATGTATCCGAGATGTGGCCAGGAGTAGGCAAGCAACGTGTGGGCAGGCTGCATGTTCTTTTATTAGCATCCTCATTGTACTGCATTTTGTCGAGCCTAGAGCATGAACTGGCCTGGGTTTCTAACATCTACTCTGCTTCCCACCTAATTACTTCTCTGAACCCTGAAGTGAGGGAGGGAGAGTTGCTCTTGTGGGATGAGCTTTTTCTGGGGTGGCTGTGGACCAACCTGGCATGGGGATGTTCTTGGGTACCCAGAGCTGTCCTGGGCTCAGGCCTGGAGTCAGCTTCTTAGCACCAAATGCAGCCAGTCGTGGATGGAGGTCACCGTGTCTTACATGTTCCATTCTCCCTTTCCTCCATAACCTTGCCCCTCTGATCCGCTGTAGCACTTTTCTTGAGTGTGTCCAGGGCCATCTAGCCAAGAAGTAGCAGAATTGGGATTTGAAGCCATGACTGTTTGGTGGCGGAGCCTCAGCTTTGAACTGGGGTTCTACTCCCTGGCACCCCTGCACAAATCATGGTCACTGGTAGGAGAACATAGAGGTGTAGGGCAAGCCCTTCCTTAGTGCCATGGGGTATTAATAATAGCCATCTTTCAGGGTTGTAGGGAGGACTCAGTGAGGTAATCCATGAAGCATTAAACACAGTGCCTGGCACATGGTACATGCTCAATAAATGAGCACTTGTACTGATGACAAAGGTAGTGGCATTAATTCTTTTTCCTAGATTGTCACTTTCTTGAGGACAGGAATTGTGGTTTCCTTTATAGCCTCTACAGCAGAGTTTCTTAACTTGGCACTATTGACTTTTTGGGTTGGATAATTCTTGTGGGAGCTGTCCTGTGGATAGTAGGATATTGAGCAGCATCTCTGGCCTCTACCCACTACATATTAATAGCACCTGTAGTCATGAATATAAAAGTCTAGACATTGCAACATTGCCCCAGTTGAGGACCACTGGTCTGCAGGTATCTCTCATGGGGATCACAGGGCTTTTATAGTCTATTCTCTCTCTCTCTCTTAATCTCTCTCTCTCTCTCTCTCTTATATACACAGTCAGAGAAGGTGGTTAAAAAATTGTTGAAGTTTGAGAATTTTGAGAACAAAGGAAAATTTTTGGAAGACATTTTAATGAACAGGTAGACTCTGTCCCATTCCAGGGTCAAAAGAACTTCATAGTTAGATAGTTTCTTTACTCCAACTCTGTACCCCATTGCCCGTTGTTTTAGAGTTCTAACCAGTTATAGGAGTTTTCTTGTAAAGTTTCCTTAAAGCAGTGATAGTATCAGCTTTTTTTTTTTTTTTTTTTTTTGAGACGGAGTCTTGCTTTTGTCACTCAGACTGGAGTGCAGTGGCACAGTCTTGGCTCACTGCAACCTCTGCCTCCTGGGTTCAAGCAATTCTCCTGCCTCAGCCTCCTGAGTAGCTGGGATTACAGGCGCCTACCACCACACCCAGCTAATTTTTGTATTTTTAGTAGAGTCGGGGTTACACCATGTTGGCCAGGCTGTTCTTGAACTCCTGACCTCGTGATCTGCATGTCTTGGCCTCCCAAAGTGCTGGGATTACCGGTGTGAGCCACTGCGCCTGGCCAGTATCAGCTCTTTAAATAATACTATGCTTGATGAAGTGGTACTTTTCGGGATAATTTTAGACAAGCAGACTTGCTGCTTGAAGAGGACAGGACAATATTTGGTAATAATATATATGCGGTAATATGTATGTAATATTATTATAATGTTATATACAATGATATTTGGTATATCTGGTGGCTCTGAGGCCAGTCTTGGATCGAACCTCTCAAGCTATGATTTACATTATGGTCAATGTTAGTATAATGCAATTACCAGCAATAACTTGCTGCTTTGAAAGTCAGAAGGATGGCTAATGAAAATCTTAGAAAAGGAAAATAAATTGTAATATTTCAGAATATTTGCTGGGGAGGATCTATGCACTCAAGAAATACATGCTGAGAACTTACCATTGGTGCTAGAAATTGAATTGCCCCATGTCTACATGAGAAATGAATAGAATATAAACATTTTAAATTGAGCTGTGTCTATCTGTAGTTTATTTCTTTTATAGAAATTCATGGAAATGGTATATTGTAACTGAATTATTAAAATTAGGGCCAATGGGCTTTAATCGTTATCTAATACCTGTACGTCGTTTTGAAATTCATAGCCCACCACCATTCACTTCAAAATTGGGTTCTTACTCAAAGAGTGATGAAAAGTACCAAATGGTCTGGCCAAAATGCCACATGCAAGTAAATGCTGGGGATGGTCATACAATGAGTTTTAAATGGCTAGACCCTAAATCAGAAGTACTTTCTTCTAATTAGCACCATGGTTCTTAATTCTGTCTGCACATTACAGTCACTCAGTAGCTTCACACGAATGTTGTTTCCGGGGGGCCGTACTCCAAGCCTGTCTGTCTCTGACTTAATTGGTCTGGATGGGGCCTACGCATCAGGTATTTTTTAAAAGGTCTCCAAGTGATTTTAATGTGTACCTGCACTGAGGACCAGGGAAGGTGTAGGAAGCCTGATGACCTTTACCCTCCAGCCTCATCCTCCAATACCACGATTGTTTATGGGATTGTTGTTACACGCCCAGCTTAGTCATAGCATTCTTACTCTAGCTTTTTTTTAAAGATGTGATTTGTATTTATTCTTAAAAAAAAAGATTTCTTTAGCACCTTTATTCTGAAGAGCTCTTAATTGCTGTATTTAGAACTTCTAAACAGTGAGCATTTGTCAAACATAGAATAGCAGAATGAAGGGGTTGGACCTTGGGTGATGAGGAGGGCTGTCACATTGTCTCTGTCTCCTTCAAGTGCCGGCAGGTGGGGGCTGCATGTCTCTTCGCTTCTGGGCCCATGGATAAGTGACCTAGAAATGCCTTTCTTTTTTTTGGTGGGAGGTGACAAAGCAATCTGTTTTGTACCCATAGCAGCACACTTTAAACAGGAAGCCCCACTGGTTCCAGCCTCCTATGTGTCATCAAGTTTTTCAAGGCCCATCTCACCTATCATCATGCACCCATGTCATTGTTCTTTTAAAAGGGTGCCAGTTTTGTGCTTAAGCACAAGGAGTGTGACCTGTGTTGTCATCCCTGACGCATGTTGTGTGTGTGAATTTGTGACATCTGGGTGACTTTTGATCTCTGAAGGACCAGGCACTCAGTCCGTGGAGGTTGGGGTCTCGTTCTCTAGCCTACCCAAGTGCAATTAGGAATAAAGGAAGTAGCAAAGGAATTTTGCTCAAGGCCATGCCAAGCATTTCATCTTATATGAAAAAGAAAAGAAGGAGAGTGTGTGTGTGTTGGCTAGATTTAGGTAGAAAACAGGCTGGTGAGAAGCGTAGAACTTGGTTAAAATTTCTAGCCAAAAGTAAGAATTTTAAAAAGATTTATTTCTGGATCCAATCCCTGTTGCCCATTTCTATGAATAATCACCATTATGTGAATAATTGCACAGAGCAAATTCAGTCCCCTGAGTTTTACCATTTTAAGCAATTGCTTTAGGCCCATGAGGCATGTACTATTTACGAAGTTGCATGGGTAGTAATGAAAAAAAAACAATAATGACAGTAGTAACAGGTGACATTTATTGAGCACGTGCAATGTGCCAGGTACTGTACTGAGGGCATTACATGCATTATTTCATTTAATCCTTACAATAACTCTTTGAAGTAGGTTGGTAATTATGCCCATTTTACAGTTAGGAAACTGAGATTCAGAGAGGTCAAATAACTAGTCAGTGGTGGGGTCAGATTTTTCTTTTTTAAGAATGTATTTGTCTTGCTCTGTTACCCAGACTGGAGTGCAGTGGCACAATCATAGCTCTCCATAGCCTTGAGCTCCTGAGCTCAAGTGATCCTCCCACCTCAGCCTCTCAAGTAGCTGGGACTAGAGGCGTGAGCCACCATGCCCAACTCATTTTTAAACATTTTTTGTAGAGACAGGTGGGTGCGGTACCTATAATCCCAGCACTTTGGGAGGCCAAGGTGGGCGGATTGCTTGAGCCCAGAAATTTGAGACCAGCCTGGGCAACATGGAGAAACCCCACATCTACAAAAAACTATATATAAAAATCAGCTGGGTGTGGTGGTGAGTGCTTGTAGTTTCAGTTACTTGGGAGGCTGAGGTAGGAAAATCACTTGAGTCTGGGAAGTTGAGGCCGTAGTGACCTGTGATCACACCACTGCACTCCAGCCTGGGCATCGGAGTGAGACCTGCTCTCAAAAAATATTTTTTTTTTGTTTTTTTAAATAGAGACAGGGTATTGCTGTGTCGCCCAGGCTCGTCTCGAACTTTTGGCCACAAGTGATCCTCCTGCCTCAGCCTTCCAAAGTGTTGAGATTATAGGCGTGTGCCACTGTGTCCAGCCTGAGATTTTGAACAGAGGAGCATGACTCTGGGTGCTGACTCATTTGGCTGTCCTACAGTGTGAGTGTGGAAAGCTGTCACTGGAGTACAGCAAGTCAGCACTATCAAGCCACCCCTTGTCATTGCCAGGAGCTACGGGGAGAGAGATGTTTTGCATTGCTGCAGGGAACTGACCTCTTTTATTCTGGGAAGTGGTTTGGGGCAGCAGAAAGCAGAACTTGCACCTGCTGGTAAGATCTGAGTGGTCACTGACAACCAGCTCCTCAACCCTGTTACCAGGGCAACAAAGATGGGCCCAGGGGCAGTGGTGGGCTCTGCCACTTCGCTCTGTGCATGAGAACCTATGGCCGCTGTTGCTCTGGACTTGTCCTTCACCAATCCCAGTGTTCATATCCAGTGTACCAACCACTGAGGGCAGCTCTCCTGGAATCTCTCTCTCATCTCTGCCTATAATTAACTGCCTCTGGGCACATGCATGAGTTACAGAGACGAGTGTGGGTAAGTTTGTGCTTTCTGTGGGGGGCATCTTCTGGTACACTCTCAGGAGGGCATCCTGTGTTATTTTTGTGATATTTTCCTAAGAGTTGTATAGCAAGTGTGTCAAGCCAACTTGTCTACCCCAGCTCCCTCCTGAGACCAGCAGAAACCATTTATCAACTGGCAGTTTGCTTAACCTCTCTGGGCCTCAATTTCTTCATATAAAATGAGGATAATAAATTGTATCTACTTCACAGAGTTGCTGTGGGGAGTAAAGAGTTCAAACATATTTGTCATGAAGGAAAAACAAAAACAAAGAGTTCAAATATATCTAGCATTCAAACAACCAGGTATGCAGCCAGTGCCCAATAGATGTATGAGTTTCCTGTGGCTGCTGTAACAAATGATCACAAACTTAGCGGCTGAAAACAACACATGTTTATTATTTTACAGTTCTAGAGGTCAGAAGTCCAAGATGAGTCTAGGTGTGGTGGCTCGCACCTGTAATCCCAGCACTTTGGGAGGCTGAGGTTGCAGGGTCACTTGTGGCCAGGAGTTCCAGACTAGCCTATCCAACATGGTGAAACCCCATCTCTACTAAAAATACCAAAATTAGCCAGGCATGGTCGTGAGCACCTGTAATCCCAGCTACTTCAGAGGCTGAGGCAGGAGAATCGCTTGAACCTAGGGGATGGAGGTTGCAGTGAGCCGAGATCACACCACTGCACTCCAGCCTGGGTGAGGGAAGAAGACCGTGTTTCCAAAAAAAAAAAGTCTGAGATTAGTTTTACTGGGCTGATATCAGTATAGACAAGGCTGCACTCTCTCTGGAGGCTCTAGGGGAGAATCTGTTACCTGGCCTTTTCCAGCTTCTAGAGGTTGCCTGCATTCCTTGGCTTGTGGCCCCTTCCTTTGTTCAAAGCCATTGGTGTAACATCTTCAGATCTCTGTGACTCTGATTCCTGCTTCCATCTTATAAGGATCATTATGATTTCATTGTACCCATTCAGTTATCCCAGGAGGATCTCCCCATCCCAAGATCCATAACTTAAATCCCCTCTGCAAAGTCCTTTTTGCCATGTATGGTAATATATTCCCAGCTTCCAAAGATTAGGACACGGGCAACTTTAGGGCGTTATTTGACCTAACATCATAAGCATGAGATGTTTTTGTAAAACGAAACAAATGTTGCAGCTTCCTAATGCAGCTTTTTAGGCCCACCCGCTGGCCCCCTTGACATTGGTTTTTATCTACCTAGGTCTGTTGTGTCGGGTCTGGACTCCCCTGCCAAGACTAGCTCCATGGAAAAGAAACTTCTCATCAAAAGCAAAGAGCTACAAGACTCTCAGGACAAGTGTCACAAGGTATTTATTTCCACAGCCGGCCTCCTTCCTTGCTCCAGGATCCTCCCGTCCGTATATGCCAAGGGATCCGCCCGGGGCCGCTGCTGGCTCTGAGCCACCTGATCCGTAGAGAGCAAGGTGCTCCTGCCCTCGCTGAAGTCGCGCCTCCAGCAGCTCAGAGGGAGATGAATTCGGGCCTTGCCGTTGCTGTAAATCCTTTAAATCTAAACCAGAGGAGGCCCTGGATTTAAGCGGCCCGTTTCTCAGCATGACCCAGTCAGATGTCTGCTTCTTCCGGCTGGCCTGGGTCCTCACCTGTGGCTGAGATGCATCCCATCTGCTTTGAGTGATGCGAAGTCTCTCTTCCTAGTCTTTTAAAACTCCTGCTTATGTCACTGCAGCCGCTGTGTTGATTACGCTCAACGTCTCTTAGCATTCACTGTTCCTGCCCAGAGGCAACGCTCTGGAAACTAATCAGTCACTACTTGCCTGGGACTCCTAAGAGTGCAGACGAATAAATATCTCCTTGCCCTGTCCTGGATTTGTCCTCTAGATCTTTGCAAGGAGATGGGGGGGGATCAAGATGGATTTGGGATAAAATTAAAGTGACGTCTGCAAAAAAACAAAACAAAAACAAAAGCAAACAGGTGAAAAATGGTGATTGTGGCTTCCTTGCTAACTGGGTTAGAGAAGTGATCAAGTGTGAACCGGGACTTGAATGAGAGGAGTGACTTAGCATTTGGTGACTGTCCTTAACGAAGAACTGTGCGCGCCTGGGCGAAGACACAATGGTATTTCCATCCCAACTTAACTTTTGGCGAATTAGCCTTAGCCCAGACCACCAGGTGGTTTCGGAGGCTACTTGAGATGTGATTGCTCCTAATGAACCTCCACGGGGCTTGTTAACCTGTCGATGTGTTTATTTCAGATGGAGCAGGAAATGACCCGGTTACATCGGAGAGTGTCAGAGGTGGAGGCTGTGCTTAGTCAGAAGGAGGTGGAGCTGAAGGCCTCTGAGACTCAGAGATCCCTCCTGGAGCAGGACCTTGCTACCTACATCACAGAATGCAGTGTGAGCCTTCCCTGAAGCCCCCTTCCCTTGGAGGTGGCACTTCCTGTTGTGTGTGTCTCATCCTGTTTCATGACGGCTCCATGAGGCACATCACAGCCAATGGCAGAGAGTAGAGAGAGGGAGAGCACAAAAGCAAGATCTGTGTTTTGCAGAGTAGTGAGAGCCAGGTGTGAGGTCCCCGGGAAATGAGATGGGACTCATTTCCAGCAGAAAGTGCAGGTAGACAGCTGCTACCACGGAGTCTGGAGATGGGAGTAATCCGTCTCTGCTGCAAGTCACAAAAGATCTTAGCGTCTCCCATCCCAACCTCTCTGGTCTGCATTGTGTCTGACCTGAGCAGCCTTGAGAATCAGACTCCCAAATATGTACAAGAAAACTTATTTTGAATCTGCCTGACATCAGTTTTCCATTGGCCAGAACCAGTGTAGAGACAAGAAAATAGCCTTGAAAACCAAGACCCTCTGTCATTATTTACCATGTGACTTTCGTTTTTTTCTTTCCTTCACAAGAGTAGACTGTCTTCTCCATTGTCTCGTTAAATTTTTCATTCAGGTGTTTTTTTAATGTGCCCAATTAAACAGTCTTGAGAAGTTGAATCACACATTTCTAAAGTTTTTTTCACAAGGGAGAGGAAATCTATAGAACGTGGCTGATTAAGAATAACTGCTATGTTTCCATTCCAGACTTGGCTGCCTTTCAGTGGTGGGTGAAGTTATTCAGCTATGTATTTCAGATATATATTTCAGTGCCATTGAAGCATTAAGGGATTCTTATGGATGAAAGGTGTCCAGGAAAAATAAGCCAGGAGGTAGAAATAGACGACTTGGAGTCTTAAATGACAACTGGGCAGAGGATATGAAGTCACCGCAACTTTGAAAGAGGCATATGTATTTTAGAGCCCACAAATAACTGGTATAATAGAAAACACTTTGTAGCCATCCAAATGGTGATTGCAGTAGCTACTGGGTCTTCATAGCTTTTAATCCTGAACATGCAAGTAAGTATCTCACAGGACAGGTAGATGGTGGCGGGAGACAGGCTGATATATTTTCTGTCTGGATCCATAAGGTTACCCAGGTTGAGATGATGTTTCTTGAACCAGGGGGTTTTACAGGATGGAGACTGGAATCGGCAACAAACTGGAAGTTGTCAACTGTGGTCCGTCACCTGAAACCGTCCCGGTGTCTTCGAAGCAGCTTGCAGCTCTCTTAATGAGTCTTTTCAAACAAAGCAGGATCTACAGGGCATCCCTATTAAAATTTTTGCTTTCTGCAGAGCTTAAAGCGAAGTTTGGAGCAAGCACGGATGGAGGTGTCCCAGGAGGATGACAAAGCACTGCAGCTTCTCCATGATATCAGAGAGCAGAGCCGGAAGCTCCAAGAAATCAAAGAGCAGGTAGGCCTGCTTGCCTGGGAGCACAGCGGCATCTCGGCTCGCTCGGAGCTCTAATTTCAGGAGAGGCATGTTTGAGAGAGAGAGAGGAAGAAAGGGAGAGAGAGAAAGGGTGAGGGCAGAGGGGAAGAGAGACAGGTACGTAGGTCATTCAGAAACTTTAGATTTCCCTTAATTTATATACATCATAGGGTGCTTGTTCCAGCTCCTTTTGAAGCTGATACCCCATAATGTCTGCTTTTAAAAAATAAAGATGTAAGTTTAGAGCAAGAGTGGGCAAACTTCAGCCTATGGGGCAAATCCTGTCCAACACCAATGTTCTATGGTCCACAAGCTAAGAATAGGTTTTACATTTTTTAAACAGTTGGAAAAGAAAAATCAGAAGAAAAACAATATTTTATGCCATTTGAAATTGATATGAAATTCAAATTTCAGTCTCCATAAATAAAGTTTTTTTTTGGAACATAGCCATGCTTGGTAATTTACATGTTGGCCATGGCTGCTTTCAGGCTACAAAGTCAGAGGTGAGTGGTTGTTATGGAGACCATCTGCACCGCAAAGCTGAAGCTACTTACTATCTGGCTTTTTACGGCAAAAGTTTGCCAATCCCTGCTCTAGATGGTTAAAAATAAATACATTTTTAATAGCTTTTCAGATGCACTTTAAGTTTTTGAGAGAAGCCAGCCTAATTCATAGTTTTACTTGTATACAGAAATATTCTAGAAGAGAAGTTGGAGCCATTCTGGCCGAGTCAGGATTAACACTGCATATCTGAGTGCAGAAAGCTGTCCCCTGTGTTTTCAGAAAGGAGAATGGAGACCTTTAAAAAGCCCACACTTTTTTTTTTCTTTCTAAATGGGTTTTTCTAAATGGCTCATTTTTGTATTGCCTCATTGTTTCCTTTTTAGCAGGGATTTTTCTGTCTTTTGAATAACTGTAAATAGAAACTTTAATGAAGAGATGGCAGTGAGCAATTGGAGAGCTGAACTATCAGCTGCCAGGCAACTCTCATTCAATTCAGAAAATCTAATGGAAACATTGGTGGAAATGAGCATTTCTGTCTCTGGGTAGCACCAACCTAGCCATCTGGCTGGAGCTAATGCAAGAAACTCCTGCAAATAACTCTATCCATTAATTACTCTTTTAAAAAAAGAATTACTGTCTTTGGAGGTTTGTTGGCTTAATATATTTATCATCTGAATATTTTAAAGTTGTGATCAGTTAATATCCTGTTGCTTGATAAAAACCTTATAAATGAATGTGGATAGGAAGGGAACCTTGTAAAAGGATGATCAGGTCTTCGAATAATGCAATCTTAGAGGTTTTGAAGGCTGCACATAGGCTTTGAGAAATCTGCTTTGACAGTTGACTCATGCTCCTTTTATCAACATAGTTTTTCATCCTAAAAGTTTCAAGAGGTAGGAATCATTTTCTCCCATTAGTTCCACATGCCTGGAAATTTGCTTTTAGTGACATCCTGGGGAAATGAAAGCTGCGTTTGGCCACCAGAGGGAGCAGCTGGTGTCCATAGATTCCTTAGAAACAGAATTCTATCAGGACATTTTGAAAAGGTATATGTTGGGGGTTGAGTTCAAAGAAATGTCTTTTATGATTCATACCACAGTTGGCATGCATGTGGTGTCTTAGATTTAATGACTGCTCAAAGTTCCATTGTGGGGAAGAAAACTTAGTGGTTTTAGATTTTATTTTTCATCGGAAGAAGGATTTATTTTATGACTTTTGGTGAGTTTTGTGAGAGCAGGATGTTTGCAGTCCAGGAGAAAGCTTTTAATGCTTGCAGCAAAGTTTCAGTATTTGGTTTATGGCATATTGATTTCTTGCAGACTTGGGATTTATTCCCTACTTTCTCTTAAAATCTAACTTTCTATATGGCTCATTATTATTATTATTATTATTATTTTGAGATGGAGTCTCACTCTGTTCGTCCAGGCAGGAGTGCAGTGGTGCAATGTCAGCTCACTGCAACCTCCACCTCCCGGGTTCAAGCGATTCTCCTGCCTCAGCCTCTTGAGTAGCTGGGATTACAGGCTCATGCCATCATGCCTGACTAATTTTTGTATTTTTAGTAGAGATGAGGTTTCACTACGTTGGTCAGGCTGGTCTCGAACTCCTGACCTTGTGATTCGCCCGCCTCGGCCTCCCAAAGTGCTGGAATTACAGGCATGAGCCACTGTGCCCAGCCAAGCTCTTTATTTATTTTTAAAAAATATTTTACTTCCACCTAGCTACCCCCTCTAGAGTATTTACATTTCGTTTAAAAGAAAAACAACTTAAAGTCTCATGTGAAAGTGTGATTCATAGACCATTACTAGCAATTTCAGCTTCTTCCTTGCTCCCCCACACAGGAAAGGAGACAAAAGTGTGGGTAACACAGAAGGCACTTGTGTTCCTGGATTTCTGAGTGAATAGGAACATACCTGATCCTTCCTCCCCACAATATTCTGAAGCTCCATTCAGAAGACTTGGGTTAGGTAGGCCTTGAAACCTGACTGGAATTCCCCATCCTGACCTGACTCACACCCACCAGTCTTTCATTCCATCCTGAGATACGACAGCTGTCTCTCAGCTGATCTCGCAAAAAGACTGGACGATCACCTCTCAGGTTTCTCACGAAGCAGGGATTTGGTTAGCTACTAGATTTATAGGATTTCCTTGAAGTATCCAGCACAATATCAAACGATCCACAAATGAGTTAGGGTTTTCTTTTGCTGCTTGTAGCAGGCTGGGTGCCCTGAGAGCTTGGAGAGCTGACAGAGTGTTTGCCAGGTTCCTGCCTTCCTCCCTCTTACGTGCTGACAGCTCAGGGAAGAGAGATGTTGGGGGGAAGGAACAGACACTCTGTCCTTGCTCTTGACAAAACACAAAAATTACATTCCCTTCTTACTGACATAAATTCAAGAAAGAAAAGGGAGCTTGAGGACAAAAGAGACTCAAGATTTGGTGTCGTTGCCTGTGGCCAGGGCTGGCTTTCCCATTAGCTCTAGCAGGCATGGTATCTAGGGACCAGTTTACTTTTAGGGTCTCATAACATGTTTCAATTTTTTCATCAGAAGAAAAAAATTGGGCTTAAGTCAGAGACACTGTTTTCATAGATAATATTTTTTGCAATTTATAGGGGCACAATTGTAAAATGTAATTTTTAATGTTTATTTTTATGGAGGAAGGCAAGGAAGGCTCAGTGCTCACAGTTTTGAAAGCTGTAAGATGGCCCTAGTTGAGGGGTCTGGAAAAACCAGTGCACCATTTCATACATAGCTCATGTTCTGCCTTGTGAGTTTATTTTTATTTATTCATTTTTTTGAGATGGAGGCTTGCTCTGTTGCCCAGGCTGGAGTGCAGTGGCATCATCTCAGCTCACTGCAACCTCTGCCTCCTGGGTTCACATGATCCTCCTGTCTCAGCCTTTCACGTAGCTGAGATTACAGGCCCCACCACTATGCCCGGCTAATTTTTATATATTTTATAGAGACAGGGTTTCACCATGTTGGCCAGGCTGGTCTCAAATTCCTAACCTCAAGTGATCCGCCCACCTTGGCCTCCCAAAGTGCTGGGATTACGGGCATGAGCCACCATGCCTGGCCTGCCCTGGGAGTTTAGATAATTGTGAGCAGGCTATAAAGACCTTTGGTTATATAATCCAGCATCACCTGCTTAGTATGCATGACCCAGGAAACCTGTATGCCCCATGATTCTGAGGATTGAACTTCAATAGCAGTATGCTTTTAGGTGGGAGAGAGTGAAGTGAGACCCGTGTTTCATTTGGGCTGTTTTTTTCCTTTCTCCTTTACAGATAATATAGGGAGAGATGTGCTTGCATGGAAGCCATCCAGTTTTCATAAGAGCAGCACCTCCCCTTTAATACGCCCTAGGGGATCACGTGTTACAATGGGATAAAAGGTTTCCTTTATACCCTGTTATTTGAAAATTGCAATTTATCATTTAAAAGAATATCCTTGCTTAATCGATTATTTCTTGCGAGAAATATTCAGATATTCCTTGTAAGGCCAATAGCCTCGCTGGGAGCCGGATGGACAATACCCACCCCCTCCGCACCTGATAACACTTATCAGGAGGCCGGACGTCCTACTGGCGCCTGCCTTCTCCATGCAGGCTCCCCACATCCACTCCTGCATTCCACCCCTAGCTCCATACTCAGCACTAAATCATGCTGTCAGCCCAAAATTCAAAAATCCCGCCGAGAGCCTAACCAATGGCAGCTCGCCAAGTCCGGGTCCAGTCTCTCTCTCTGACCAATACAGGTGCCCATGCTTTGTTTCCTCACTGGTCAATCTGTTACCTGCTCCAGCCCACCTGTGGGTAGCCCTGCTGGGCTGCCAATGGCAACTTGCCAAGTCCAGGTCCAGTCTTTCTATGACCAATGCAGTTGCCCATGCTTTGTTTCCCCACTGACCAATCTACTGCCCTTACCCCCTATAAAACCCCATGCCCAGAATGGCCAGGCGTGACTTCTCTGGCCCCTTCTCTGGACCACAGAACCTTGCCTGGAAGCTGAATAAACTGGAATTTAGTTTTCCTTATACTGGCCACAGTTTCCTAATTTTAAACTCGACAATAAGCCTTACAAAAATAATCTACCCTAATTCTATTCTGAGCTGGGAGTCAAAAATATGATTCCCACAATAAGTTTTCAAATACAAGAATATGTCTCAATGCATATTTACTACAGTAATTTTTCTTTGCTCATGATAAAAAAAAACAAAAAACAAAAAACAAAAAAAACAAGAAACAGTTAAAGCTTGTTTATAATCTGGGCTAAGTTATGACCTAAGACTAACAAGGAGAGAGTCACAGTGATCCTAAAAGGTCTTATGTTAATAAGCTTGAAAGGAAAAGAATCAGAATCCAGACTTAATTTTCATTTACAATCCTAATATTCATGAAAAAACACAATTTATGCAATCACAAAAGCATTCATTTAAAAATCACAGCAGGACCATATTATTTCTTGAGGTTTAATTGAAACTTTGAAAAGAAAAGCAGTGGCCTATTAAAGGTTCCTTGTCAAATCTATTAATTAAAGCAAATTTCAAACATTGAAACCTACAATTTTGGTTACTGAAATAAAAATTATTACATATGAAAGTGGTAAATGTTATATCTTCTTACTTTAACTAATTTCCCTATATTAATATTAACATCAAGCTTGTGTCACTGGGCAAAATCAACAATGTGAATAAAATTTTATTTTTTTGAACTTTAAATTTTAAAATTCTAGCCTAGAATACAAATGATGTTAGCTATCAAAATAATGGTTTTGTGACTGACATTGCAGTATATTTCATTACAGTTTTTAAAGAAGAATTAGAAGTGTATTTTTCAACCAAATCATTACAATAACTGTTATTTATTTGGCTTAAAACTCTTATCTATAAGCAAACTTCTGATTTTTTTTCTAATTTAAAGAAAGCAGGAATGAGGCCAAAGTGAATACCTTAAGAAAGAATCATAGTAACTGTATTCATATTTATCACTGCAGTGAAAAAAACCTTCTACCTCATAATCCTGTTTCCTAGAAAAGATTCGAAGCTCCATTGAAATGTATGTGCATTATTTGGATGACATTTTATTCCCTCTTTTGCTTTGTTGACATTTATAACATGACCTAGTTTGGCTAAAATTACCAGGTGAAAAAGTAGCTGCAGTGTGATAAGTGATTTTACCTAGACACAATGTCTGGTTCCCACTGGTATACATACACACTGATGTCCCTGGGTGAGAGAACTAATTCCTTCTACTTGTCTTTTTCATGATTAAAGGCAGTGATAGTAACTTTTTAACATTCCTTGCTTCTAAGCTGAGAAACTGAAAAGCTGTGTGAATGCTCAGCTTTACCAATGAAGTCAGAAAACACAAGGATAAAAAACATCTTGATGCTAATACTTTGGAAAATGAAGATAATAGGAATAAAATCACCTAAGTGGGCAGCCTTAGCATTTCTGGACATGTTCCATAATCCCCACAGGTAAAAGTAGACAAAACATAAATGTGGAATTTTAAGCAGAGTACTATTTTGTGGCAGGAAGTATAAACTGAACAAACATTTTTTGGAGGTCATATTAAAGATGTAAAGAAAAAGGGATTTCAAAGAGTTTGTGAAAGACAAAAGAAAATCAGAAGAGTATCTAAAATGAACTGATGGAGAATAAAGAGGATGGGTAATCACAATTAAATTACCAGAAAGTTATCAGAATTACAGATAAGAATAATGTTTGTTCAAAGGAACCCAAGCCCTGTTGACAAGAATGAGATACTCCATTAACAAGAAAACTAGGTAAGAGCTAAGGGCCTTGAAATAAGAAAAGATCACCATGAAATCTCTGTTAACAGCAAGCTAAATCCAGTGCTAAAGTAATGATACTTTTTAAGTGATCAACTTAATTTATGGCAAGGATAGTGAACATCAGCACAGATAGATACAGATCCTGCTTTATTGCCTACCACCCTGTGAAACCAAATGGCAAGAGAGGGTGAGACTGAGGCAGATAAAGAGTACACATTAGAGCAGTAAACTTTTCTACAGTTAAGGCCTGGGGCATAAAATAATATGAACTCATATGAAATGAAAGTGAAGTGAGAGAACGTCTGAAAAAGAGTGCTTAATATTTGAAACTGTGAAACTCAGCAATCTGACTATATGTAAAGTCTCTAGTAATTCATACTTCCTGCCACTTTAACAGAAAATAGGAATATTCTTGAAATTCCACATTTATGTTTTGTGTTCTCTGCCTCCCAGCTACCAGTCCACTATTACGTGTGAGGGTTATGGAACATGTCCAGAAATATTAAGGCCATCCACTTAGGTGATTTCATTTCTATTATCTTTATTTCCCAAGGTACTGGCTTCAGGAATATTTTTTTTTTCCTTGTGTTACTACAGGGCTTGTTTTTCTAAGTTGATTGGTGCCTTTTAATTCCAAGTCCTCCAATATTGCTACTAAATCCAATGCCAAACTATTTTCCAATCAAATGCCTAGATATCTACAGCAGTGAAGAATAGTGACTTTAAATGCACTATTAGAGATACACATGTAATTAACAGAAACTGAGGAAAGTCCACCAGCTAAAATATAATTTGCTGTTCTTTAAAAAAAAAGAGAGAAGTATAAAATGTAAACATGCACTTACAAACTTGGAAGAGTTTGAGGTGTAAGTTAATGTCTAAAACATCATTTGGGATTACAGGCTGAACGTGGTGGCTCAGGCCTGTAATCTCAGCACTTTGGGAGGCCGAAGCAGGCGGATCACGAGGTCAGGAGTTTGAGATCAGCCTGACCAACAGGGTGAAACCCCGTATGTATTAAAAATACAAAAATTAGTCTGGTGTGGTGGTGCACACCTGTAATTCCAGTTACTCAGGAGACTGAGGCAGGAGAATCGCTTGAACCTGGGAGGCAGAGGTTGCAGGAAGCCGATATAGTGCCACTGCACTCCAGCCTGGGAGACAGAGAGACTCCATCTCAAAAAAAAAATCATTTAAATTTTATTGAATGTATAGAAGCCCTTGTTTAAAATGTACTATTTGAAATCAATAGGGATAAAGTTTAACTTCTGGTTATGTTGAAAAACTGATGTGGTCATATAAAACCCCAGAGATACCAGTAATACTAGATCAAAAACAAACAAATTTAAGATACTTTAAACTTTCAAAGGCACACATAAGGCTGAAGAGAGTTTTATTTTGAAAACAGGAAGGGGTAAGAATTGAGAGTTCATACCAAACTCCATAGCTACAGCTACAAAAAAGGAGAAGAAAAAAATGATATCGCAAGGGCTAAAGATGCTAGAAACTAGAGAGCTGGAAAAACAGCTGAAAATTTAAAGGAAAAATCTTAGCACCAAGCCAATCTCAGAAGGCATGAGACTCAAATTCAGAGCACAAAGTACACAAATTCCTGGCCGATAATAAAATTACACATAAGCAAGGGAGCCAGGCCTATGAAGCCTAGTGAAAAAGCAGGAAGAGAAAAAAAGCCTGGTTCTTAAAATCTGTGGTTCTTTGATAAACTGAGAACTTTCTTCAATGATTTACAGCTTGAGTGGCAGAAAGATGAATTTACACAGGCTTGAGGTGCCAGAGTATAGAGCCCAAAGCCAGCATAGCCACTGTCAATTAGGAAGAAATTCTGAGACACAAAGAAACAACAGAGAAGACGAGTATCATCTCTGTCAAAATTTTTGGACTACCACATTGTGCATGCACAAGGGGGAACTGTAGGTGTTCAGGCTAACAAAGTAGCAGAGGGAGGGTATAAGCTGTATACTTCACAGAAAACAAAGTTGGTGGTTTCAACCCAAGGAAGTTCATTGCCTACTAGAACAAAAAGCCAAGTCCTCAAGTAAATACGACAGAACCCAGAGTCATTTAATCATATGTTCCGCAATGTCTAGTTTTCAACCAGAAATTTCTACATATGCAAAACAAAACAAACAGGAACGTCTTCAGGAAATTGCTGAAGAAAAACTACACTCAATACAAATGACTGGGATCAGATGTTGAATTTAGCAATAAAATAATTCAAAAAAGCTAATATATATATATTCAAAGAACTGAAGAAAAATATGCTATCAGTGAGTAAACACAGAATAAATCTCAAGAGAAAAATAGAAACCCGCCAAAAAAGAAAACTCTAGATCTAAAAAGTATAGTAAATGAAATAAAATATTCACCAAATTAGCACAGCAACAAATAATCAGTAAAACTGTTCATTGGTTAAGAGAAATTACCCAATCTAAAAATTAGACAGAGGAAAGACTGAGGTAAAATGATCAGAACATCAGAGACCTGTGGTATCACAGGAAATGATCCAACATCTATGTAAAGGGAATCTTAGCAAGACAAGTAATAAAGTAGAAAAAAAAATCATAGACATAGATGAAAAATTCCCAAATCTGATGGAAAACAGTGGGATATGGTCCAAGAAATTCAATAAAATCTAACCAATATAAACCGAAGGAAAATTTCTCCTAGAAATAAAAGTCAAACTGCTGAAAGCCAAAGAGATAAAAAACAAATGTGTAACAGGACCAGGAAAAAAAAATCACACACTTTCCATAAATGGAAAAATGATAAGTCTGACAGCTGAATTCTCATCAGAAACCACGACAGCCAAAGGAATTAAAACAATATATTTAATGGCATTTCTTGCTATGAATACCAAGAAATGCATTTTTAGGAAGGCCAGCCTTGAATAATGAAAGTAAAATAAGCATATTTGGAGAAAAACTAAAATTGAGGGAATATGTTGCCAGCAGACCTCCATTATAAGAAATGCTAAAAGAAATTCTTCAGTCTGAAGAGAAATGACTCTAGATGACAACTCAAAACTACAGGAAACAAGGGTATGAGTAAATATAAAGAAAATTTAATTTTCATTTCTTAACATAATTTAAAATTTTATATATAAATATGACTAAAGTAAAAGTTATAACAGTATACGAAATGTATGTTAATAATGTATTAATAGTAACTCATTAATTTTAAGAACTGTGCCATATTAACACAAGATGTTAATAATAGGAGAAACTGTGGGGGGGAGCAGTTGATAAATGGGAACTCTGTATATTCTTTTCAAGTTTTCTGTAAACCTAAAATTGCTCTAAAAATCAGGTCTACAAAAGTTTAATTACTAATATAAGGTAATATAATAGTAATTATATCCCTGTTCCAATTTTTGAAGAATAAACAAAATCATTAAAAGCAGCTTTCAACTAGGCAATAACAGAAGAGAATTTCCTCAAAAGGAATATATGGAAAATCTACAACTAACATCATGTCTTATAATGAAAGACTAGATGTTTTAGGAATAAGGCAAGTATATGTATGTTATAATCACTTCTATTCAAAGTTGAATGAGAGATTCTAGAATGAGGAATAAGGCAAGAAGAAGAAACTAAAAGCAAAAACATTTGAAAAGAAGTAAAATGTTTGTATTCTCAGACAACATGATCCTATATGTAAAAAACCTTAAGGAATCTACAAAAAAAACATTACTAGAACACATAAACACATTTAGCAAGGACACAGGTTATAAGGTCAAAATTAAAAATTAATTGCAGTGGGAAGTAGCAAGATGGCAGAATAGAAGGCTACACTGATTGTTCTTCCTTCAAGGATACCAATTTAACAACTATCTACACACACAAAAAAAAACACCTTCATAATAACCAAAAATCAAGTTCGCACTTACAGTACCTGGTTTTAACTTCATATGCTGAAAAAGGCATTGAAGAGGGTAGGAAAGAGTCTTGAATTGCTGACACCAACCCTCTGTCATCCCCTATCAGTGACCATGTGTGGTGCAGAGAGATAATTTGTCTGCTTGGGAGAGGGAGAGCACAGGATTGTGAGACATTGCATTAAACTCAAGTGATACCTTATAGCAGAAAGCAAAACCAGGCTGAACTCAGCTAATGCCCATCCACGGAGGAAGCATCTATACCAGCCTTAAGCAGAGGGGAATTGCCCATTTCCCAGAAGTCGGAACTTGAGTTCTAGCTAGATTCATCACCATGGGCTAAAGTGCTCTGGGGATCTGAGATGGTTTAGCTGTGTCCTCATCGAAATCTCATCTTGAACTGTAGCTCCCATAATTCCTACGTTGTTATAGGAGGGACCTAATGGGAGATAACTGAATCATGGGTGCAGTTTTCCCCATACTGTTCTCATGTTAGTAAGTTTCATGAGATCTGATGGTTTTATAAGGGGTTTCCCTTTTTACTTGGCTCTCATATTCTCTCATCTGCTGCCATGTAAGATGTGCCTTTGACCTTTCACCATAATCATAAGGCCTCCCCAGCCACGTGGAACTGCGAGTCCATTAAACCTCTTTTTCATTATAAATTACCCAGTCTCAGATATGTATTCATCAGCAGAGTGAAAATGGACTAATATAGGATCTAAATAAACTTGAAAGGAAGTCTAAGCCACAAGGACTGCAACTCCTAGGTGAGTCCTAGTGCTGAACTAGGCTTAGAGCCAGTGGCTGGGAAAACATACAAACCACTAAAATACCAGTTAGGGTGGCTAAGAAAGTGCTTGAGTCTTCCCTCCCCCTACCTCACACAGCACATCTTGAGGTTCCAAAAGAGACTCCTTCCTACTGCTTCAGGAGAGGAGAGGAGAGGAGAGGAGAGGAGAGGGAGGAGGAAAGAGGACGTTGTCCTGTATCTTCGATACCACATCAGCCACAGTAGGAGAGAGTACCAAGTCAGACACGAGGACTCCTTTTCAGGCCCTTGCTCCTGAACGACATTTTGACACACCTTGGGCCAGAAGAGAACCCACTGCCTTGAAGGGAAGAACCCCTCCCTAGCAGGACCGATCACTTGCTGACTACAGAGTCTTGGGCCCTGAATAATTAGCAGCAATACCCAGAGAGTATGCATGAGCCTTGCATAAGACACTGAGAGCTGCTGGCTTTGGGTGAGACTCAGTACATTTGCAACTGTAAGAGCTATGGGGAAAGACTCCTTCTGCTTGAGAAAAGTAGATAGAAAAGTAAAGAAGGCTTTGTTTTGCACCTTAGGTACCAGCTCAGCCACAGGATGTTAGAGTACCAAGTGGTCGCTCGGTGTCCCCAATTCCAGGTATTGGCTTTTAGGTGACATTTCTCGGCCTTCCCTGGGTTACAGCAGAACCCACTGCCCCGAAGGGTGAGTCCCAGGCCAGGCAGCATTCACCACAAGCTGACTGAAGAGCCCTTGGGTCTTAAGGAAACATTGGCAGTAGGTAGTCTGGCAGTATTCCCCATGGGCCTATGGTGGTGGTGGCCATGGGGTAAGGCTCCTCTGCCTGTGGAAAGGGAATGGAAAAGTGATAAAGACTGTATCTCATGTTTTGACTGCCAGCTCAGCCACAGTACAACAGAACACTAAGTAGACTTCTAAGGTTTTAGACTATAGTCCTTGGCTCCCCAAAGGCACCTCTGGACCCACCTGGGGACTGGGAAAACTTGCTATCCTGAAGGAAAGAACACAAGCCTGACTGGCTTTTCCAACTTCTACTTAAAGCCCAAGGGCCTTGAGCAAACATAGGCAGTAGCTAGGTAGCGGTTACAGCAGGCCTTGGGCAAGACCTAGTGCTGAGCTGGCTTCAGGTTCGACCCAGCACAGTCCTAGTGGTTGTAGCCACAGAAGTGTTTGTGTCACCATATTCAGCTCCAGACAGCTCAGCATAGAGAGAGACACTCCATTTGCTTACAAGAAAATAAGAGAACAAGACTCGGCCTAGTAATCCAGAGAATTCTGAATCTTATCCAAGACCACCAAAGCAGTACCTCTATGAGTCTGCAAGAACCACAGTGTTACTGGGCTTGTGGTGCTCCCTAAGGCATATACAAATTAGATTACAACACCCAAGTCCTTGGAAATAACCAGAAAGTCTTCCCAAGAAGTACTGGTACAAACAACTCCAGACCGGGAGGACTACAATGACTCCTCAATGCCCAGACACAGGTGAACTTTGAATAAGCATGAAGACCATCCAGGAAAACATGATCTCATCAAATGAACTAAATAAGGCACCAGGGACCAATCCTGGAGAAACAGGTACATGATCTTTCAGACAGAGAATTAAAAATAGCTTTTTTGAGGAAGCTCAAAGAAATTCAAGATAATACAAAGAAGAAATTCATAACTCTAACAAATACATTTAAGAAAGAGACTGAAATAAACTAAAAAGAATCAAGGAGAAATTCTCAAGTTGAAAAATGTGACTGGCATACGAAAGACTGCATTAGAGTCTTTTAACAGCAGAATTGATCAAAAGAAAGAAATAGTTATCTTGAAGACTGGCTATCAGAAAATACATAGAGGAGACAAAAGAAAAGAGAATAAAAAATAAAGAAACACACCTGCAAGAGCTAGAAAACGGTCACAAAAGGGCAAATCTAAGAGTTATTGGCCTTAGGCAGGAGATAAAATAAGAGAAGGGGAGGGCAGAAAGTTTATTCAAAGGGATAATAACAGAGAACTTCCCAACCCTTGAGAAAAATGTCAATATCCAAGTACAAGAATTATATAGAATACCAAGCAGATTTAATCCAAAGAAGACTACTTCAAGTCATTTAATAGTCAAACTCTCAAAGATCAAGGATAAAGTATCCTAAAAGTAGCAAGAGAAAAAAAAACAAATAACATAGACTGGAGCTCCGATACTTCTGGCAGAAGATTTTTCACAGGAAACCTCACAGGCCAGGAGAAACTGGCATGACACATTTAAAGTGCTAAAGGGGGAAAAAAACCCAAAAAACCACATTTACCCTAGCATACTATAACCTGTGAAAATATCCTCCAAACGTGAAAGAAAAATTCCTAAACAATGAGGGATTTCATCAAACACCCGACCTGTCCTACAAGAAATGTGTGTTCTTGGCACTTTGGTCAAAAATGAGTTTACTATATGGATTTATCTCTGGGTTCTCTTATCATTTTCCACTGTGAAACTCCGTCTCTACTAAAAATACAAAAAATTAGCTGGGTGTGGTGGCACGCACCTGTAACCCCAGCTACTTGGAAGGCTGAGGCATGAGAATCGCTTGAACTCAGGAGGCAGAGGTTGCAGTGAGCTGAGATTGTACCATTGCACTCCACCCGGGGCGACACCATGAGACTTCCTCTCAAAAAAAAAAAAAAATCTCAAGGTGCTGATGTGCCTTTGGAACAGTTAAAAAAAATCTCAAAGGGAAAACAATATTTCATAATGTTCAAGTTGTTACCTATGGAGCAGTTAAGGAGAACTATAATCTAAGGTCTAGCAGACTAGAGAGCAAACCTGACCTAGGGATTAATGCTGAATGTGCTGCAAGCTTGGTTCATTTTTGTTTCTCCCCCTTTCTTCTTTCCTCATTAATTTTTTTTTTAAGATTTAAAGAAGAACAAGAACTGTGTATTTGAAAGTAATTGATATAGAAATGCCATGCAACTACAGAACCACCTCAATCTACAAGTACATCATGTGTTGTACTGCAAAAATGTTTGACAAACCTTGTAGCTGATGATTTCTTTTTTTTTTGTTGTCCATGAGGCATTTTATTTGTAAATATATGTATTACATCCCTAGAAAAAGAATCCCAGGATTTTCCCTCCAGTGTGTTTTCCTCTTGCTTCTTCATGGTCCATGATGCCAGCTGAGGTTGTCAGTACAACGAAACCAAACTGGCGGGATGGAAGCAGATTATTCTGCCATTTTTCTAGATCTTTGAGTTGCACATCAAATCTGGGGCTAATCACTCCACACTTGTTTAGTCTGCCTGTGAGGTTCACAACAATTTTCCCAGCTCTGTGACCATCAATGATTTCAAATTCGCCAATGTAACCATGCTTCATCATCACAGTGAGAAAGTGGACGATGACTCGAGCATGGCCTAATAAGCACCTGGCATTTGCCTCTCTTTTTAGCATTCTTGATGCTCTTGAGAGCATCAGCCAGGACAGTCATGCCCACCATTGTGGCAGCACGGAAAGATGGCGGAAAGAGTGTAGCTGATGATTTCGATTTACTCCACAAAGTACCTAGACTGCAATGAACCAAGCAAGAAGAGAAAATAATCATACATACACAACAGCTGGAATATTGCTTTAAATGTAAATGTAAAACTATTCTACACTCAACTTCTAATGGCTTTCCTTCATGCCTAGAATACAATCAAAAATTGGTAGCATACTATGGCTTCCATGGCACTAGGATAAAGCTCTACCTCTCTGACCTTATTTCCTACCACTTGCCCCCTCTCCCTGTGCTCCAAACTCCTTGCTCTTCCTAAAGCATGCCAAGATTGTTCCTGCCTGGGGCCTCTGCAGTTGTGGTTCCATACATCAGAAGGTCATTTCCTCCCAAGTAATCCCTCATTAATTTTATAAGTTTACAGGGATGGTTTCATTTAGAAGATGGACCCTTTAAAAAGAATTTTTTTAAAAACCCATTTTACAGACTCCCATAGGATAATAGGTATCAGCTGTTATTTGTTGTTTGTAAGCATTAACTAAAGATGCCACAAATTTAGAAACATAATTTTTCAGTTGATAATTTAGATTTATTAAGTAATGAAGTACATTTGAAAATATGGAATAATAGAAAATGTGTGTGAAATAGGAATTAGGGAAACTCTTACAGAGAGCCCATATACCTGTCCTAAGTAAAGAACTCTTGGTTTTCTCAAGTTGGATAAATTTCTGTAGAAAACTGCTGTCATTTGGAAGCATCCTTTGAAATTGTGTGAGAAAAAAACTTTTTAATTGTGAAAAATAACAAACAAATGTACACAATAGTCAATATTTATAATGAGTTTACTATTCAGAGTCATTGATTTGGAGCAGTGTGAAGAAGAAGAGGCGAGAACGACCGCTGGACTAACCAAAGCTGGCATGCCGCCCCATCCCACGACCAGCACCTACGTCTCGCTGCTATCACTGCCTCCACCATGCCGAAGAGAAGGGCTGAAGGGGATGCTAAAGGAGATAAAGCCAAGGTGAAGGATGAACCACAAAGAAGATCCATGAGGTTGCCTCCTAAACCTGCTCCTCCAAAGCCAGAGCCCAGGCCTAAAAAGGCACCCTCAAAGAAGGGAGAGAAGGTACCCAAAGGGGAAAAGGGAAAAGCTGATGCTGGCAAGGAGGGGAATAACCCTGCAGAAAGTGGAGATGCCAAAACAGACCAGGCACAGAAAGCTGAAGGTGCTGGAGATGTCAAGTGAAGTGTGTGCATTTTTGATGACTGCATACTTCTGGTGACTGTACAGTTTGAAATACTATTTTTATCAAGTTTTATAAAAATGCAGAATTTAGTTTTTTTTTTTTTTTAAGCTATGTTGTCAGCAGACAGAACACTTCATTGTTTTTTGTGAGAAGGGACACAATGTCACCAATACAATGTCTCCGAAGCTGGACTGATGTGGGGAGAACACTTTTCCCTTCTAGTTTTGAGACACTTCCTCTTGGCTCCCAGGAGGAGGGACTCCCTGACTTTGACACACATGGCCACCTTGGCACAAAAGCCTTATGGTACGGAGAAACAAATTCATTTTTATGTCCTCTTCTCCCTTTCCATCTTTCAGCATAGACTTAAATCCCTTAAGCCCAGACATCTGTTGGGACCTGACCCCCAGTCATTGGCTACCAGTGTGTCAGGCAATCTGGACTTTCCAGTGATGCCACTGAGATGGCACCTGTCAAAAGAGTAGTGGTTCCATTTCTAGATTGTGGATCTTCAGATAAATTCTGCCATTTTCATTTCACTTCCTGAATGTCAGGGTCAGCTTGTGAAAAATTGTTAAACAACATGCTAAATGTGAAATGTCAGCCCTCACTCTAAACTTCCCCTGTCGGAGCATCAGATGAAGACTTCACTGGGTTTTATAGTGGCTTTCTGATTTTTGGTAGTCCATTGAAGAAGGGAGTTTGAAAGCTGTTGTATACTGTTAACAGTTGTCTGCCCATGTCCTACCTGAAATACCATGTTTATGGAAAGAATCTTTAATAAAGCTGGATACAGTTTGGCTTGGGGGAAAAAAAAAGAGTGGTTGATTTTGGACAGTGGGACTAAGGGGACTTTTTTTCCTTCTTTATACTTGTTTGTATTTTCCAAATCTTCCCTAAGGTCATTTATTACTTTTAGAATTTAAAGATCCTTTTATAAAAGTATGTAAAGTTGTTTTTTAATGACTATATAATGACTATGTCTACTCAAAAGTATCTTCAAAATGACCTATTTAAAATCTATCCCCTCAAAATATCCTTCTAAATTCTATCTTTTTTTGAACTAAAAATATAGTGTAACAACTGAAGAACAGGTTAAAAATGTTAACAGAATTGTAATTTAGAATTGATATGATTAATTTACATCCACTTTAGAAGTTTCTATGCTAGACGTGTAACATTTGCTGATGACTGTAATGTTTGTAATAATTCTGGGGAAAATATGGGTCTTATACCAAAACATAACCTATTATGAAACTATTTCTATGAGAACATCAGATTTGTTTAATGTTTCTACTGAAAGCACAAGAACAAACTTTCTAGTCCATATAAGTATTGTATACATGCTAAGTTGATCAGTTTTTCCTACCTTTTGTTAACATACAACTCAAATTTCCTCAGTGTGAAATCTGATTAATTTGCTGTCTGTTCTTTTTCCAGTAATTAAAATATCATGTAATGGTTAAAAATATAAATAAAAGAAAAAAGGATTTCCTTAATGTTAAAAATGTAGGCAAAGATACTGGATACTGGGGTTCTTTTAGGATTAAAGCTCTAGTCTGTCTAATTGAAGAAAATTATCAGTGTGGTAATGGTTTGGATTGTTTTACTTCAGAACAACTGTTCCCTTGATATCAAATTCTATAAATGATAAGGCCTTTCCTTTCCCACGAATGGCAACTTTAGAAATAGCTTTTCTATTTTGACCTCTACATTAAGAAGGACAAAAAAAATTATTTTCCTTCCAGGTATTCAGTATATTTTCCAATATTCATCTCCAAATTTACTTCATAAAAGCAATGTTATTTTTTTAAAAAGACTCCACATTGATTCCAAATAAATATGAAATATTAAAAGAATAATGACAAACAAATGAGAGTAAGAGAAAATGCTATTTAATTTTAAATTAAATACTACAGTTATATATATATATATATATATATATATATTTGAGATGGAGTCTTGCTCTGTAGCCCAGGCTGGAGTGCTATGGCGCAATCTTGGCTCACTGCAACCTCTGCTTCCCGGATTTAAGCAATTCTCCTGCCTCAGCCTCCTGAGTAGCTGGGACTACAGGTGCATGCCACCACACTCGGCTAATTTTTGCATTTTTAGTAGAGATGGTGGGTGTTTCACCATCTTGGCCAGTATGGTCTCGATCTCCTGACCTCATGATCCGTCTGATAATCTTCATGAATTTTTCAAATGTTAGAAAAGCTAGATGTAGCAGTAATGACTCCCTCACTAAATGAATTTTTCCATACTGCATCAATACTAGCTATAATATTTAAAATATTTTGAAGCATTTTCTTTAATATAAACTTTATATACTTAACATCTATATAAAATGTTGACTATACTCTTCATTTCTTTTTTTATATTCCATAACACCCAAATTTGATATCTATTTGCAGATTCAAACACTATTTAAAAATGAGGCTAATACCTTAAAATGAGAGAGAGAAAAAGTATAATTATTACATATCCATAAAATATATTTTCTCTCAAAAGAAACTAAACAAATGTGGGTAAAAAACTATATTAAGGATTACTTTTTAGGGAAAACAACACAAACTATTATGAAAAAATGAAAATCCTTCTCTATTTGCATAGAAGGCTGTGACTCAAAGACCTCCAGTATCTCAACCAATCTCCAGCCGCATAATTTGTGACTAGTAACAGCCATTTATTGCCTGGTTTTGAAGGTCACATAGAACACCCTGAAGAAACTTCTACATTTTTTAGTTTTCTCATCAAAATGACAATATTATTTCTTAATTCTTATACTAGTTAAGATCAAATAAGGTAATATATAAAAGTGCCTGTAACAATTAGACATCCAATGAATGACTGTTTGTTCTATTATTTTTATTTATTAACATAACCAATGTGGTTCTTTCTTTGGTGACAGAATAAAAAAATTTTGTTTTCAAAAATTTAATTCCCACATTAGCAAAACAGCTCCACATTTGCTCATTAATATAGTTGGTAAATTCCATGAGAGTGGATACTGTAATTGTAAAATTACTCACTGCCTAGTTTAAAAACATTAATGAAGATGAGACTATAATTATTTATTATTTCTTCCCTTGCTCATTTACAACTCTATGGTTCTACTTCCTAAGAAGTTTGCATCCCTTAGGCAACACAATGGTCCAGAAAGCAATAAAGGCTTAAAGACAAAGTTTGACTCTCAAGTCCAATTCAAAGAGAATGAAATATTCAGAAACACAATAATCAACCTTTGTTTAGGCTACCCTATATAATGTACTACTATTATCTGTTAGTTACAGAGTGAATGAGGGTTCTGTATTTTCATAAAAGCAGGTTTTACCAATTATGAAAATTAAAAATTCAAGCCAAAGTTGTTTTAAAATATTCTCTTCCATGAAAAGGACTGAACATAAAATACAAAAAAATTCCTTTTTGTCCCTTTTAATAACGAATTCAGGTATATAAATAAAATTTCATAAATCATTGACATTTTATCAATCACATTAACCTGGCATTAGTACTAAAATATGAATCACATAAAAAAGAAATAACACTGTATTATGAAAAGGCCATAAATTTTCTGGAAAATTAAAATAAGACTGATAAAAAAATACATGGTATCTATGTTTTTCCAGAAGTATATGCAATATAGTGAGGAAATGAGATGGCAAATGGTTACTCAATGTAAAAGACTTCTGAAGAGGTTACAAATCTATTGGTCCTTAACCTTTCATGGGTTACAGACTTTGAAAGTACTCATATATGGGTCACAGAAAAAATGTGTATGCACATATACACAAATGTGGCAGACAATTTCAGGAGCTTCATAGATCTTCTGAACACAGACCCTATACAGGTTAAGAATCTTCACACAGATCCTTAATATTCAGTGATTATTTTTACCATGACCCAGAGGTCTCAGGGTTTATGCTAATCTGTCATGTTGCTAAGACCCACATTTGAATCACACTAACAGAAAGCTTTAAGACTGATGTGAAGTAACAGGAACTCAACTAGCAAAGGAGCCTAGTATTCACATCTGTTTGAATCTGGCATCTGTACAACTCATATTAGTGGGAAAATTATTAATTAGTGCTTTAATGGTAATCACTAATATATTCAGAAGGTCTCTGAACTTCTCATAATAAAAAAAAAACTTCCCTGTTTTTCATATGCTAGGGCTCTTTGGCAAGTGATATCATAACGGTACTTTAGCAGAAAGCAGGCCTATACAATATGATAAACCTATTAAAAAATAAATCATATTATCTTTATATACAGTCATTAACATAGTTATTAAATCCCTGATATATTAGCTTCCTATCATTGCATAATTTACAGAGATAAAAGATACAGACCCAATCTTCTAAGAGCATTCACTTTTATATACCAGGATTATACTTGAAAATACAGATCCAAAAAACTGCATCACATAAATTTTATTATGGATATCCCAGAACAAGTAATTATAAGTGTCAGACACATATAGAATATTCCACGATCTATAATCATTAAAATTCTAACACAGATTTTCTGATAGCCTTCAATGTTTGTACTAAATTATACACCACTATTATACTGAAGCAAATCATTAAAAAACCGGCTAGTTTTCTTAAAGTTGGTCTCATAAAATGTGATGATTCATTATTTAATTTGAATAAAATGTCAAGAGTAATTTCATTAAATAGTGTACAGTCTACATGCTTATTTTAAAATCAGAAGTTCTATACATCTATCGCCCTGGCCTATCTCTTCACTTTACAGGCACATGAACCTCTCTATCCAACCCCCTCACATTCTGCATGCCAACACACACACACACACACACACACACACACACACACACACACACACGACACTTCAGTCACACACACATGGCACTTCAGTCACACACACGGCACTTCAGTACCTTGTCACTGGAACCTCATTTCTGATCTTCATACCCTGACAGCCCTGCTCTGCAAAAAGCCCCAATCCTCAGGCAACTGGAAGGACCACCACTGGCTTGGATATGTAGATATATGTAGATATATTTACTTCTACACTTCAAAAGATAAAAGGATGCTTGGAGAGAAGATTACTATTTCTACTTTTATAACTTGAGGAGGGAAAAATACAGTTTCTGGCTTTTCAAATTATAGCTATAACTATATTTTCCCATCAAACCACTGCTATAGATGGTTGTTTCACTCTGTGATATTATTTATATTACTCTATGTTGCATTATGAATTAGATCAACTTTTGAAAGCTGGAACAGAAAACCAAAAGATATTTACCAAGTTGTGTTCAGGGGAAGGAAGTTAGAATTAAAATATTGATGGTAATAGTTTACTTTGTATTATGTGTACAGGGCAACGTGTCAAGTAGTTTATATATATTATCATTTAACCAACACAAAGAAGTAGGTATTATCATTACTTGACACGTAAGAAAACCAAGGCTCAGAAAGTCCAGAGCTGGAAGTCAAATGTCATTCTATCTGATCCAGGTGTGTGCTCTTAGCTATCACACTTCATTGTCTTGTATATATGTTTCAAGTTTTAAATATCATTGTTTAATAGTCTTTTTTTTTCTTTTTTTTTTGAGATGGAGTCTCACTCTTTCTGCCAGGTTGGAGTGCAGTGGTGCGATCTTGGCTCACTGCAACATCCGCCTTTCGGGTTCAAGTGATTCTCGTGCCTCAGCCTCCTGAGTAGCTGGGATTACAGGCGCATGCCACCACACCTGGTTAATTTTTGTATTTTTCGTAGAGATGGGGCTCCACCATGTTGGTCAGGCTGGTCTCGAACTCCTGACCTTGTGATTCACCCGCCTAGGCCTCCCAAAGTGCTGGGATTACAGGCGTTAGCTACAGCCTAATATAATCTTATTAATATTTAATGAATATTAATATGTGTGTGTGTGTGTGTGTGTATGTGTGTGTATGTGAGAGAGAGAGAGAGTGAAAGTGTGTGTGTAACGTAGCTGCAAATAGACATGTATTCAACTTGTTTTGATATTTGGAATCTACTTATTTAAAATTCTCCACATATTTGAGAAGCAATTAAAATGTATCTATGTATGTTATTTGAGTATTACTAGAAATTTCTTTATACTAATTCATATTAATGTGCTAATAAGTAACAAATATCTATACAGTCATGCACTCCATAATGATGTTTTGGTCAACAATGAACTGCACATACGATGGTGGTACCATAAGATTAAAATACACCAAAATTTCCTATGATCTAGTGATGCTGTAGCCATCGTAATGTGGTAGTGCAATCCATTGCCTTTTCTATGTGTAAATATACCATTGTCTTATAATTGCCTATAGTGTTCAGCACAGTAATATGCTGTACAAGTTTGCAGCCCTGGAGTAACAGGCTATGCGATAGAGCAAGGTGTGTAGTAGGCTATACCATGTAGATTTGTGTACTCTATAATGTTTGCAAAGGGATCAGATTGCCTAACAACACATTTCTTAGAATGTATCCTTGTCATTAAGTGATGCATGACTGTATATACACACATACATATACATACACACACACATAACCAGCCCTTATTGGTTCAATTTTTCTGAAGAACTCTAATATAATAATTCTATTGTAATTTTGTCCAAAATTTAGCAATATTTAGTTAACAAAATATACTAAGCATTGATAAAAAGCTAAAATAGTATTAAATATAATAATAATTTTAAATATTAAATCTCCTTCCTCAATTCTGTTCTTTTAACTGTGTGTTATTATTACCTTTTCTAGGAAAAGAGTAATATTAGGCAAAGCAAAAAAATTTTTTTAAATTACTTGCTTGCTTCTATTTTTAACGTACCATGTGAGAGGAAAATAAGCTTTTTACCTATGATGAATGATTGCGAAAAGAAAAATCCTAACACTATAAACACTTGGACAAGATCATACAGTAAATAAGTAAAACCCGGTTTTGTAATAAGGTGGCAGTGATAACGGTAGTAAGAAGTGGTTGCCTTTAGCATATATTCTGAAAGCAGAGATGATAGGATTTGTTGATAGACTGGATGTGGAATATAAACACACACATCACCACAGACTACTCATGAATGCTGACTAGATGGGTAACAATATCTAATAGTAGGTTTGTAATGTGATCTATTACTTGTCAACAATACACCCTAATTTATTGAGCAGTTTTCAAAATACTGAACATATTCTCTATAATATTACTTAGACTGTATTTCACAGCTTCCTCTGCTGTCATCCCTACCATTAATGACTTTTAAAATCTAATTATTTATCTTCCTAGGAAAAAGATCTATAAACACACATATAAACACCTAAATATGCCTGTGTATGTGTGCTTGTATGTGTACATATATGTGTGTGTGTATATATATAAAAATAGAAGCATATATATACACACGCACATACACACACATAATTTTATGTGTGTACATATATATGTGTGTATATGCATAAATATATACACACACACACATAATTTTAATAGCATAAAATGCTTAAGTTTAAAAAAATAAGTAATTGCTATGGTTTGGCTCCTCAAAAACTTATGTTGAAATTTAATTACCATTGCAAATGCACTGAGAGGTGGGACCTTTAGGAGGTGATTAGGTCATGTGAGTACTACCTTTATGAACGGATTAAGTCTGTTATTGCAGGAGTGAGTTAGTTATCAAGGAAGTGGGTTAGTTATGAAAAGAATATATTTTCCCCAAGTTTTTCCTCTGTTTCCTAAGCACAACTCCTTTTCATGTGATGCCTTCTGCCACAAAATTATGCAGCAAGAAGACCCTTACCAGATGCCAGTATCTTGCTCTCAGACTCCTCACCCTTCAGAACTATGGGTCAAACAAATCTCTTTTCTTTTACAAATTACCCAGTGTATAGTATTATTATTGCACCAGAATATAAAGAGTAACTATATAAAAAGTTTTTTAAAGTTAGCATGTCACCATTTCTGTGAATGAGTAGCTAACAATATCTTAAAGAAGACTGCCAATAGATCTGTCCAAAAACATTTTAAATATATAAAAACATATCTTTAAGAGATGTGTTGAGAAAGTTAATTGAATATATTTTAACAAGCATGCTATGACCTCAGATAACACTGCATTCCTTGCTACTAACTGCTACTGAATTTTATATGCTGGCTTTTTTCTTAGTGTTTTAAGACCACTTAACTAGGAGGCAGAAGCATGGATTCAGTTAAGTAGTACCACACATACTAGCCATATGAATAAACAAATAAGTCTTTTTAACTCTCCTGGTCTATTACTTCCTCTACAAAGTGAGGCTAACAGTAATACTTGCAAGGTACTTCTTTAGAACTAAAACTCATGCAGAATATTCAGAACTTTTGGTTGTGATTTGCCAAGAAACACTATTTTGCAATCAGTATTAACTACAGATTTCCTGCACCAAACTGGCCATTATGTAGTTAGTAGTCAGTTAAGATAATCTTTTCTGTTGTAAAACAATGAAACTATTATATTAAGTGCCAAATTTACAAAGCCTGAGTCAGTAACTAGAAAATATTACACTTAATCTCTTGTTTTTATAAAGGACGGGGTAAGAAAATTAAAATTAAAATTTCCACACAGAATTATAAGAAAAAAAGTAATTATCTATTAAATTAGTCAAAGTATAGCATATGATGTGCAAACTACAAACAAAAAGAAAATAAAAGCTGACCTAATAGTATCACTTTAAAAGGCTTTAGGGTAAGACTTGAAAAAAATGGAATGGCTATGAAAGAGGAATCAGATTAGTACATCAAGAACAAAGAAAAGTGAGACAGAAACTGGTAAATAAATCAAAAAACAAAACGTAAAAATTTAGAAAATCACCATTCACAACTAAAGATTTTCACAATGTTTGATCTAACAAACAAACTACAATTACAATGGATAAGCAGTACCTGCATCCCATAAATACACAGATAGAACTAAGTAAAAGCTTAAGAATAAAAGAGGTAACCCTTACAAGGCATTCAACAGAAGTTTGTATGCCTCTACATCCAAAAGATAAAATAACCGGAAACCTTTCAGACTTCCCTGTTTGTTCTCAATCACAGAGAAAGCTTAGTGAAAAAGCAAAACAAGAAAAAATGTGTGGTCACCTCTATCTCTACTCATGCAATGAAAAAAGAAAGCTTGTGCTCACCTCCACTGAAATTGCTTTTACATATTTCAATGATCAAATACTTAAGGTGCAAGTATCACATAGACCAAGGTAGATTACTACGATCCCTATCCTTCTAAGAACTTAAGATTATAAACAAATAATACATAACTGAAAGGATGCCAAAGAGTCAGAACTCAAATAAATAATCCACATTAGCAACACGTACAAGGAGAGAATAACTGTTCATTATTGCACAGTGCGTAACAAGGAGTCGTGGCTGCTTCACGTATAGGAATGGCTAGCTGGGGATATTAAATGAGGAAGCTTCCAAGAAATGGTGGAATTACAGGAGCTTTTACTGGCAGGGGTAAGGGAACAGAGGGTATTCCAAAGGTTATAAAGGACTTGGAAAAGGCTCCAAAAGTGCAATAAAACATTTATAACTGAATAGAGCTGGTCAAATCACTTTTACAACATGGTTAGAAGTACTAACCTGCATGTTCCCTTTTCTAACATCAGTGTTAAATGTTTCACATGCATTGTTTAACCTATACATTATTTCATTTAAGATAGAGCTATATTTATTTCAGCAAGAAGGACACTGAAACAAATAATGAAGTGACTTCTTCAATGTCACTAGTAAGCAGTACAACCACAACCAAGAATAGAACCCAGGCACTGCAATTCAGGAGCCCATGTTTTTATTTACCATCTCTACTAAACTGCAACTTCATAATAGCAGGAATTATGAAGGTCTCTTATTCCCAGAGATTTAGACAATGTCCCACCCATAGTAGACTCTCATTAAATAACAGCCAAAAGAAAGAATGGGAGGCAATGCTAAAGGTTGTTAGTGTGATATAGAGAAAATACTGATTTTTGGCTGGGCATGGTGGCTCACATGTGTGATTCTAGTACTTTGGGAGGCTGAGGCTGAGGCTGAGGCAGTATCCTGGGAGTTAGAGACTGGCCAATATGGTGAAACTTCATCTCTATTAAAAACAAAAAAATTAGCTGGGTGTGGTGGTGCACGCCTGGGGTCCCAGCTACTTGGGAGGCTGGGGCATTAAGAATCACTTGAACCTGGGAGTCGGAGGTTGCAGTGACCCCAGATTGTGCCACTGCACTCCAGCTTGGGTGACAGAGTGAGACTCTGTCTCAAGAAAAAGAAAAACAGAAAAAATACTGAAATACTGATTTTTCCCCTTTCTCAGATACTTCAGTGTTCTGTTTTATTCATCAGTTGAGAGAAACTGATGAATATAAGAGTACATCAATATTATCTTTATACAACTTCTTGAAGGACCAGAAAGAAGAATTCAGAAAGTTAAGAGATCTCTCACTACACCCACGTCCTTCGTTAAGATGGAATTATTCATTTCAGTGGTTCACAACTTGGATATACAGATTAATCTAAACTACTAGTAATAAAACAATGTCATATCAATATAAAACACAGCTATCGGACATTTATAACTCCTAAAAATTAAATGCCTATATGCTTACTTCAAGACCATGGGAGTAAAAAAAAGCAAGTATTCTAGATTGAATGTAACACACATAGTGATATAATAATTACACATTAATAGAGAAATTTGCCTGATTCAAATAACTCAGTTCCAGAAGAGCAAAAACCTATGAAAAGTACTTCAGATTCTCTCACATGTTCACTAACCTTAGTTCTTAAAAAAATAAAAAAGCCTATTAAAATAGCAAAAGAAAAAAAAAACTAGATTGTATCTTTGAAGTTTTTTTCACACATTTCTATTTACAATTTTTTGGGGAGATGGAGAAAGAAGAGCTGTTGCTTCCTCATATCTACCAGTCCAACAGAATTGGGTTCTCAAAGGAAGTCACACTGAATATCCCACACTGGCTGGAATATATTACTGATTTTAAAATCTGCCAAAGAGGTTTGCTTATTGCAGTTTATCTTGTATAAAGTACATATGAATTTTATTTTTATTTCACCAATTATATTCTCCAAGAATATTCTCCTTCCTTTAAATATGTGAACAACTGACTCCAATTTCTTTTTTTTTTGAGATGGAATTTCGCTCTTGTTGCCCAAGCTGGAGTGCCATGGTGCAATCTCAGCTCACTGCAACCTCCACCTCCTGGGTTCAAGCAATTCTCCTGCCTCAGCCTCCTGAGTAGCTGGGATTACAGGTGCACACCACCATGCCCAGCTGATTTTTTGTAGTTTTAGTAGAAACGGGGTTTCACCACGTTAGCCAGTCTGGTCTTGAACTCCTGACCTCAGGTAATCTGCCTGCCTAGGCCTCCCAAAGTGCGGGGATTACAGGTGGGAGCCACCGTGCCCGGCAACTGTCTCCAATTTCTATGCTTTTCTAGTGCTAGTAATCAATGATAAATGGTGCATATGGGTTTGTCGACCCATGAGAAAAAATAGAAACTGCTGTTTCAACTCTAAGGCTACACAATGAAACAAATAAATAGAAATTTAAACAGTTCCACTATCCTACAATCTATAACAAATTTATAGAAATTTCCTTCATGACTTTTGTGAAATACACAATTATACCCCACCATAAACTAAATATGAAGCTCCTTGGGAGCTGATGGCCTGAATGTTTGACTTGAAGATCTTCATTTCAGCAATCAGCTAATAATTTCAGAAAACAATTTTCAGAATTAAGTATCATGAAATTTTATTCAACTTTGTTTCTAAACTGTTCTTTTACTTCCAGACACTATCATACAAATGATACATGTAGACTAACAAAGGAGGAAAAAGAATCAGTGGAAACGATTGAAAGTCTTTTAGGGAAATAAGAAACACTGAGAATAATATAAAACAAATATGTAACTCAAAGTATCAAGAAAACAAAAATCAAATAGATGTTAAAATGTTAAATTAAAAATACGTATTCCTAATACTCATGAGGTGAAGCTGAAAGAAACTGTTATAACAACTTATTTCTTAAAAGAAGCTATCTTGACCTCATTTTTAAAATTTTATATTTTTCCAAGGTATGAAATAGAATACTATTTAGAAAGGAACATACAGATACACATATAAACATATACACACATGTATCTATATGTGTACATACACAGATCTATATGCATACTTGTATTTACACACGTATACCTACATATGCATATATGTGTATGTGCACATGTATATGAGGTATACAACAAATCCTGTAAGTGAAAGGCTAGAAAAGTTAGCTAATTAAAAAAAAAACTAAAAAAAAAAAAGTTGACTAATAAAACAGATTACTGGAATCTTTTCTTCCAGGTAAAGAATGATAACTGCTTTTAGATGACAGTAAAAATTCAGTAACACCAGATGCTACTATAGGTAGTATACTAATTAAGCTTTAATGTACTTTTCTGTTTCAACAACTAAATAGGGAAGGACGGCAGGGAACTGTTTTATATTGCTTGGAAAATCATATAATGGTCAGAAAAGTGAAAATAAATCTCCATGAAAAATTGTTTGCTTTCATTTGTTTAATGAATGTTTTCATTTATGAGGAGGCCCCTTCCTCTCATTTAGAATTTAAAATTCTTATTTTAGATATTAATGCTTTCAGAGTTAAGAAGGTTTTGGACAACGCAGATCATGACCATCTAGGAAACCTATGTTTAAAGGAATAAAACGAAGAGTGGCTGGAGCTTGGCAGTCATTTTATTAGTCTGATTTAGCAGCATCTAACAGAGACAGCAAATTTTATCATGCACTTTTAACTACCAAATTCACAAAACAAACAGAAGGTTTACCAACGGAGGTAGACAGTGATCAGACTATATCCTCTAGTTACTCTTCCAGTAAAACAGCATGTGTTGTCTAAAATTGTGATGGGAACCCGGGAGCTCATCAGAAAAATTGAGCTCTAGTTGAATGTCTTCTTTAATATCGTATACCACGACCTCCACAGTAAATAACAGGTTCACATGCAGACATCCATTGTAAGATCAAATATTAATATTAAAATGGAGTATAATGTTAAACTATGCAATTTAATTATGGTGATGAATTTGTATTAAGCACATTAAATTTCAATGCATGATTTTGTTTGCATCTTACTATTGATTTTAACATATTTTGTAAATTAAAATTAAATGGGAAGGGCAGATTTGTGCTTCAGTTACACTTCTGCCTGCAACATAAAATAGAGGAAGATTATACTATTAGCTATTTCCTCCTCAGAAATGGCAGAGAATGTTCGTTTGTTTGTTTGTTTGTTTGTTTTTGAGATGGAGTCTTGCCCTGTCACCCAGGCTGGAGTGCAATGGTGCAATCTTGGCTCCCTGCAACTTCCACCTCCTGGGTTCAAGTGATTCTCCTGCCTCATCATCCCGAGTAGCTAGGATTACAGGTGTGCGCCACCATGACCAGATAATTTTTTGTGTCTTTACTAGAGACCGGGTTTCACCATATCAGTCAGGCTGGTCTCAAACTCCTGACTTCCCAATCCACCCACCTCGGCCTCCCAAAGTGCTGGAATTACAGGCGTGAGCCCCTGCACCCAGCCAATCTTAATATTCAGTACCATCAGGAACCAGAACTAAAAGGAAAATTATTAAAGAAGGCTTAAAAAAAAGGAGGTGGGAGAGAGAAAACATCTACATGAATATGATATTAGAAACAATAACTTAAGTCTCACTGTAATATTTCCCATACGAACCATTCATACGACCTTTCAGAAAAGCAGAATTTAGTGAAATAGAAAGATAATTTAATTGGGAGTCCAAATATTTAGATTTTATTCCCAACTGTGTCACTTGCAGGGTGTGTAACTTTGCATAAATCAAAAACCTTACTTTGTTTCACAGACTTAAAACCCAGCCACAACTTCTTATTCTCTAATGCTGCAGTGTAGTCCATGTCAGTCTGCGACATTAAACTGGGATTTCTGGTTTCTGGCATGTAAGAAGTCTGGCATGTAAGAAGCTTGGAAGTCACCATTTCATACAAACAAAAATGTCAACAAACTGAAAAATCAACAATTCTTCTTGGATCCATAAGAGAAGTCAAGTCACAGGATAAAACATTGCCCCCCAGATTGGAGAGACAGATGTAAATACAAAGAATTATAACTTATTGGAGTAGAAACCCAGAAGCAGAAACAACCATGGAACTAGTGCCAGTATAACAAAACTTAAAACAGCAATTAATTGCTGGAGTCAGTGTGGACAACTGTAAGAGCTCAAAAATGCAGGAGCACCCAGCCATAAGGAGGCTCCTCACTTCTGCTGAGTTTAACCTTCAGAAGCTTGATCAGGTTCTCACAGTGAATACTGGAGAAAAATCCACTCATGCTTCCAGCAAAAGAAAGGACACATCATTTGATAAATACACTGGATCATTCTGTTCTTCTTAACAAGGTCTGCCCACAGAGGAAACTATTTAAACAGAGCCTAACCTGCTGGAGTTCTATCAGAGCTTAACTGACTTACAGGAAGGAAAATATCCAACTCTAGTTGGCACTAGCCTTCCAGCTGGGAGAAAGAAAATACCCAACTCCAGCTCACTCTAGCCATCTGTCCAGCTGGAGCAGGGATAAAAAAAAAAAACTGAGAAGCACTTGTGAAGTTCACAGTCAAGAGGCACAGGCTTGCTAAAAAACTGATACCTAATCATAGGACAATAGAACACTTCCCTACTCCCAGCATAAAAACACACAGTTTGAAGAGGACAGAGCAAGCATCAGTACCAAACTCAGCTATGGCAGGGATGTTGGAATTATAAGATCAGAGATTTAAAACAACTATGATTAATATGCTAAGGACTCTAAGGGACAAAGAAGATAGCAGTAACAGATGGGAAGTATAGGCAGAGAGATCTAAGAAAGAACCAAAAGAAATGCTAGAGACCAAAAACACTGAACAGAAATCAAGAATGCCTTTGAATGGACAAAACTCAGGAAAGAACTTCTGAGCTTGAAAATATCTCAACTGAAAACTTCAAAACTGAAAAGCAAAGATTAAAAAAAAAACAAAACCCAGGAGGAAATGTGAGACAACTACAAAAGGTATAACATATGTATGATAAAAATTCTAGAAGAAGAAAGAGAAAAGAACAGAAAAAAATATATAAAGCAATAATGACCAACAATTTCCTCAGATTAATGTTAGATATGAAACCATAGATCCAGGAAGTTCGCAAAGCACCCAACAAGATAAATGCCAAAGAAACTACACTTAAGGATATCATATTCAAATTACTGAAAATCAAAGATAAAGACAAATCCTGAAAGATGCCAGAGCGGGGAAGAAAAAAAAAAAAAACACCTTACTTACAGAGGAGCAAAGAAAATTACATCCAATTTTTCCTCAGAAACAGTGCAAGCAAAAAGAGTGGAGTGATGGTTACAAAAAGAATATACAGAAAAAAATGAATAAGATCTACTATTTGTTAGCACAACAAAAAGACTACAGTCAATAATAATTGTACATTTTAAAATAACCAAAATAATATAATTGGATTATTTGTAACACAAAGGATTAATGCTTGAGGGGATGGATACCCCATCCTCTGTGATGTGATTATCATGCACTGCATGCCTATATCAAAATGTTACAAGTACCCCGTAAAGATATATACCTACTATGTACCCACAAAAATTAAAAATACAAAAAGAGTGGAGTACAATATTTTGTGTTGAGGAAAAAAAACCATCAGCCTAAAATTAGGTGCCCTTTGAAATTACCCTTTAAAAGTGAAGAAGAAAGCCAGGCATGGTGCCATGTATCTGCAATCCCAGATACGCAGGAGGACTGCTTGAGCTCAGCAGTTGAAGACCAACCTGGGCAATATAGCAAGACCCTGTTTCTTTTACTTTAAAAAGTGAAGGAGAAATAAATACCCAATCAGGCAAATAAAAATCAAGAAAATTTTAGGCCAGTGGACCTGCCTCACGAGAAATGTTTTTTAAAGTTCTTTGGAAAGATGTTAAAGTACATAGGTCAGAAACTCAGATCTACATAAAGAGGGAGCATTAGGGAAAGAATACATAATGGTAAAATAACTTTTCATTCTTAATTCATCTAACAGATCAAAGTAATTATTATTTTGAACAAACAGACTTTTTAGATACAATATCAAAGCTACAATCTATACAAGAAAGAAGTGACAAGCTGGACTTCATTAAATTAAAAACAAAAAATGTATACTGTGGAAGACACTGTTAAGAGAATAAAAAGACAAACCAAAGATGACTGGGAGAGAATATCTGCAAATGACATGTCTGATATAAAGGAATGTTATCTAAAATATATAAAGAACTCTTAAAACTCAACAATAAGAAAACAACACAGTTTAAAAGTGAGCCAAAGACGTAAACAGGTATCTCATCAAAGAAGTTTTATATGTTTATTTGTCATTAAAGATTCTGTACCATTAAAGATGGCAAATAGATATATAAAAGGGTGCTCCACACCATATGTCGGTAGAGAAATCCAAATTGAAACAAAATGAGAAACCACTACACAGTTTTTTAAATGGCAAGAATCTAGAATAGGTGACACCACCAAATGCTGGTGAGGATGTGGAGCAACAAGAATCCTCATTTCATTGTCAGTGGAAATGCAAAATGATACAGCCAACTTGGAAGACAGTTTGACAGCTTCTCACAAAACTAAACATGCTGTTACCATACAACCAGCAAACACGTTCCTTGGTATTTATCCAAAGGAGTCGAATACTTACATGTATACAAAAATTTGCACATGGCAGGTATAGCAGCTTTATTTATACTTAACAAAACTTGGAAGCAATCAAGATGTCTTCCAGTAGGTAAATGATAATAAACTGTGGTACATTCTGACAAGAGATTATTTAGTACTAAAAATAAATGAGCTATCAATGCATGAAAAGACATGGAGGAACCTTAACTACTAAGTGAAAGAAGCAAATCTGAAGACTTCATACTGTGTGATTCCAGCTATATGACATTTCTGAAAAAGCAAAACAGGAGTATAAAGGATTTTCAGGGTAATAGAAATTATGCTATATGATACTACAACGGTGGACATATTGTCATTATACACCTGTCCAAATCCATGAAATATATAACACCAAAAGTGAACCCTAATATTAACTATGGTCTTGGGTGATAATAGTATAGGTTCATCTATTGTGACAAATATATCACTCTGATGGGGGATACTGATAATAGGAAAGGCTATGCATGCATAGGGGAAGGGAATATGTGGGAATAGCTCTTAGTTTTACTGTGAACTTAACACTGCCATAAAAAATAAAGTCTATTATTTTTTAATAAAGTATGATCATTCTACCAAAAATGACTTCCATAACAACCAATTATGTCAATACAATGTTTGTAATTCTTTACAGTATCAGGTGAAGTCAAAAGACTGGCTTCCAAAGGTAAACGTCTACAAAAGGCATACAGAAAGGGAAAAAACAAAATGTACTTAAAAATTAAGCTGTCCCGTCTAGGTTTCCTCCTCTTTCTTCAGCTCTAACAGTGTTAAGGTCTTTCTCCTTAGGGGTACAATGTACATTCCTGAGGATAACTTGATTTAGGGCTGTAAACTGAGGTTTTAAAAAATAATGAAAATTATGTGTGGGGTGTGTATAAATGCAGTAGAAAAATTATCAAAATAAGACTGTGTATGCGTAACTGAGAGGAGGGAGCAGGGAGGGGACAGCTGTGGTTTTCAAGCCTTCCAGGTAATAACCACAAGGAAAACAACCATAGCTCTGGGCTAAACTGACTTGTGAATCCCTGCTTAGTATTTTTACTTCTCCTATTGACTCAATAAATAATCTAGGCAAGTGGTGTAATCTCCCTGTGCTTCTTTATGTGAACTGGATTCTACTCAAAGGGTAATTACCTATTTCATAGGGAAGTATACTTCAATCTGCATTTTATTGCACTGTAAGAAAGGTGAGTAAAGCGGCAGAATCCTTCCATGAATTTTCTATTTCAAAGAAAATAAAATTCTGGGGCAGGCACGGTGGCTCACGCCTGTAATCCCAGCGCTTAGGGACATGGAGGAAGATGGATCGCTTGTGCTCAGGAGTTTGGGACTAGACTGGGCAACATAGTAAGAACCTGTCTCTACAGAAAAAAAAAAAAACAAAAAAAAAAAAACCAGCCAGGCTTGGTGGAACTTGAGTCCCACCTACTCAGGAGGTTGAGGTAGGTGGATCACTTGAGCCCAGGAGATGGAGTTTCAGTGAGCCAAGATCATGCCACTGGATTCCAGCCTGGGCAACAGGACGAGATCATATCTCCAAAAAAGAAGAAAGAAAGAAAATACTGTTTTCAACTCTACTTATAATTTGCCAAGAAACAGAAAAAATGTACTGTAATTTAATGCACTGTTTATGTAAAATATTAATGCAATCACATTTTGCAAAGTAAAAAATGTTGCCCTACATGTTAATTTCTTATTAAGTCTTCAAAGCATACTGCCACCAAATGGATGGTGAATGAATGAAATGAACTTTACAGTCTCTTCCAAAATTCAAGATTCTATGATTGTAATGTAGGCTATGCAAAATTTCATGACGCAACTCCACATTAAAAAATGCCAAAAGGCTTTACTTTAGAATAAAGTATTTTAAATATTTATCTGACAGCAACACTACACTTTCTTGATTATATACTTTTAATATAAATTACTGAAAATCTATAAGGAAAAAAATACAAAGTTGTTATTTGTATGTAAGCACATATTGAAATATAGGAATACATACATAGCAATGCTCCCAAGCTTAATTTCGTAAACCATACACCACATTTAAACAATATCCACGTTTTTTTAGGTTTTGTTCAGTGTCATCTTGATAAATTTGAAAATTAGTAATATGATGTCCTTTATATATGAAGATAAATATTCATCATTTAGAATACACTATATTAGTTATTTTTCCAATCATCATATTAGACTTTAAAAAGCCATTCATACACACATATTTAGTATTTCTGTGACTAACGGCATAAGGGATGTTTGAATGTAAGTATGCACGGTGTGCAGCCTTTAACATTTTTCTTAAAAAAAAAAACATCAGCTCCATAATCCTGACTCTTTAATATCATGTGATAATAATCTACATTAACCAAAGCAGGAGTCACAGAGTTAACAGATTTGGCTATTAAGTGTTTTTAAACTTACTTATTTTTCCATAAGTTATTGGGGTACAGGTGGTATCTGGTTACATTAGTAAGTTCTTTAGTGGTGATTTGTGAGATTTTGGTGCACTCATCACCCAAGCAGTGTACACTTGCACCATATTTGTAGTCTTTTATCCCTCGTCCCCCACCTCCCTTCCCCCCAAGTCTTCAAAGTCCATTGTATTATTCTAATGCCTCTGCATCCTCATAGTTTAGCTCCCACATTAACAGTGAGAACACACAATGTTTGGTTTTCCATTTCTGAGTTACTTCACTTAGAATAATAGTCGCCAATCTCATCCAGGTCACTGAAATGCTGTTAATTCATTCCTTTTATGGCTGAGTAGTATTCTACTGTGTGTATATATATAAAAAGATACTTGCACCTGCTTTATCCACTCATTGACTGATGGGCATTTGGGTTGGTTCCATAATTTTGCAATTGTGAACTGTGCTGCTATAAACATGCGGGTGGAAGTATCTTTTTTAAATAATGACTTCTTTTCCTCTGGGTAGATACCTAGAAGTGGGATTGCTGGATGAAATGGTAGTTCTACTTTTAGTTCTTTAAGGAATCTCCGGTTTTCTATAGTGGCAATACTAGTTTACAACCCCACCAGCAGTGTAGAAGTGTTCCCTGATCATCGCATCCATGCCAATATCTACTGTTTTCTGATTACGGCCATGCTTGCAGGAGTAAAGTAGTACAGCATTGTGGTTTTGATTTGCATTTCCCTGATCATTAGTGATGCTGGGCATTTTTTCATATGTTTGTTAGCCATTCATTATATCTTCTTTTGAAAATTGTCTATTCATGTCCTTAGCCCACTTTTTGATAGAACTGTTTCTTTCTTACTGATTTGAGTTTCATTGTAGATTCTGGGTATTAGTCCTTTGTCAGGGATATAGATTGTAAAGAGTTTCTCCCACTCTGTGGGTTGTCTGTTTACTCTGCTGACTGTTCCTTTTGCCGTGCAAAAGCTCTCTAGTTTAATTAGGTCCCAGCTATTTATCTTTGTTTTTATTGCATTTGCTTTTGGGTTCCTGGTCATGAAATCCCTGCCTAGGCCAATGTCTAGAAGGGTTTTCCAATGTTATCTCCTAGAATTTTTATAGTTTCAGGCCTTAGGTTTAAGTCCTTAATCCATCTTGAGTTGAGTTTTGTATAAGGTGAGAGATGAGGATCCAGTTTCATTCTCCTACATGTGACTAGCCAATTATCCTAGCACCATTTGTTGAAAAGGTTGTCCTTTCCCCACTTTATGTTTTTGTTCGCTTTGCCAAAGATCAGTTGGCTGTAAGTATTTGGGTTTATTTCTGGGTTCTCTGTTTTGTTCCATTGGTCTATGTGTCTATTTTTATACCAGTACCATGCTGTTTTGGTTGACTATGGCCTTATAGTATAGTTTGAAATCAGGTAGTGTGATGCCTCCAGATTTGTTCTTTTTGCTTACTCTTGCTTTAGCTAGGTGGGCTCTTTTTTAGTTCCATATGAATTATAGAATTGTTCTTTCTAATTCTGTGAAGAATGATGGTGGCATTTTGATGCAGATTGTGTTGAATCTGTAGATTGCTTTTGGCAGTATGGTCATTTTCACAATATTGATTCTACCCATCCATGAGCATGGGATGTGTTTCCATTTGTTTGTGTCGTCTACGATTTCTTTCAGCAGTGTTTTGTAGTTTTTCTTGTAGAGGTCTTTTGACTCCTTGGTTAGGTATATTCCTAAGTATTTTATTTTTTGTTATGGTAAAAGAGGTTGAGTTCTTGATTTGATTCTCTGCTTGGTTGCTGATGTGTAGAATAGCTACTTATTTGTGTATATTAATCTTGTATCTGGAAACTTTGCTGAATTATCAGTTGTAAGAGCTTTCTGGAGGAGATCTTAGGGTTTTTAAGGTAAATGATGATACTGTCAGCAAACAGTGATAGTATAACTTATTCTTTACTGATCTGGATACCCTTTCTTTCTTTCTCTTGTCTGATTGCTCTGGTTAGGACTCCCAATACTATACTGAAGAGGAATGGTGAGAGTAGGTATCTTTCTCTTGTTCCCATTCCCAGAGGGAATGCTTTCAACATTTTCCCATTCAGTATTATGTTGGCTGTGGGTTTGTCATAGATGGCTTTTACTACATTATAGTATGTCCCTTGTATGCCGATTTTGCTAGAGTTTTAATCTTAAAGGATGCTGGATTTTGTGGAATGCTTTTTCTGCATCTACTGAGGTAATCACGTGATTTTTGTTTTTAATTCTGTTTACATAGTGTATCACATTTATTGACTTGTGTATGTTAAGTCACCTCTGCATCCCTGGTATGCAACCTACTTGATCATGGTGGATTATCTTTTTTTTTTTTTTTTTTTTTTTTTTTGTGATGGAGTCTTGCTCTGTTGCCAGGCTGGAGTGCAGTGGCACAATCTCGGCTCACTGCAACTTCCGCCTCCTAGGTTCAAGCGATTCTCCTGCCTCAGCCTCCCGAGTAGCTGGGACCACAGGCACGTACCACCATGCCTGGCTATGTTTTGTATTTTTAGTAGAGATGGGGTTTCACCATGTTGGCCAGGATGGTCTCAATCTCTTGACCTCGTGATCTGCCCACCTCGGCCTCCCAAAGTGCTGGGATTACACGTGTGAGCCACCACACTTGGCCGGATTATCTTTTTAATATGTTGTTGAATTCAGTTAGCTAGTATTTTGTTAAAGATTTTAGCATTTATGTTCATCAAGGATATCAGTCTGTAGTTTTCTTTTTTGGTTATGTCCTTTCCCGGTTTTGGTATTAGGGTGATGCTACTTCATTGAATTAATTAGGAAGGGCTCCTTCTTTCTCTATCTTGTGGAATAGTGTCAAAAGGATTAGTACCAGTTTTTTGAATGTCTGGTAGAATTCAGTTGTGAATCCATCTGGTCTTAGACTTTTCTTGTGGTAATTTTTAAAATTACCATTTAAATCCCACTGCTTGTTATTGGTCTGTTTAGGGTATCCAATTCTTGCTGATTTAAGCAGCTAAGAAATTTGTATCTTTCCAGGAATTTATCCATCTCTTCTTGGTTTTCTAGTTTATGTGCATAAAGATGTTCACAGTAGCCTTGAGTGATCTTTTGTATTTCAGTGGTGTCAGCTGTAATATCTCCTGTTTTGTTTCTTAGTAAGATTATTTGGATTCCCTCTTCTTTTCTTGGTTAATCTTGCTAATGATCTACCAATTTTATTTATCTTTTCAAAGAAACAGCTTTTTGTTTCATTTATCTTTTGTATTGTTTTTGTTTCAATTTCATTAGTTCTGCTCTAACCCTAGTTATTTCCTTTCTTCTGCTGGGTTTTAGTTTGGTTTGTTCTTGTTTCTCCAGTTCCTTGAGGTGTAACCCTAGAGTGTCACTTTGTACTCTTTCAGTCTTTTTGATTTAGGTGTTTAGGGCTATGAACTTTCCTCTTAGTAGCGCCTTTGCTGTATCCCAGAGGATTTCATACATTGTATCTATCAAAAATGTGTGCTTTGAATGAAGACTCCCCCAAACAGGCTTTGTGTGAGCAACATGGCTGTTTATTCACTTGGGTGCAGGTAGGCTAAGGCCAAAAAGGGCAGTAGCAAAGGGCAGTGTGATAGGAGTTGGTTTTATAGGTTTGGGGTGGACAGTGGAAAGTTAGAGAGTAAGATCAGTTACAGTGGTGGGGGTAGAGGCAAGGAGTATACATTACCATAAGTTTAGTTACAATGGCGGGTGGGATAAGAGTAGTTAAGATGGTAGGGTGGAGTTAGGGGTAGTCACATTATCATAATAACAGTTAAGATAGCAGGGTGGGGTGAGGGGGCTTGTCCAGGGAAACTTTGCTGGGCAATTAGGGACAATGGCAAACACAGGTAGAGGTTGGAGACAATCAGCACGTCAGACTTTCAGACTCCAGGCTTGCATATGGAGACCTGACAGTGTCATTATTGTCCTTCAGTTCAAAGAATTTTTTAATTTCCATCTTGATTTCATTTTTGACCCAGTGCTCATTCAGGAGCAGGCTATTTAATTTCCATTTATTTGCGTGGTTCTGAAGCTTCCTTTTGAAGTTGACTTCCAGTTTTATTCCACTGTGGTCTGAGAGAGTGCTTGACAGAATTTCAATATTTTCTTAAATTTGTTGAGGCTTGTTTTATGGTCTATCATATGGTCCATCTTGGAGAAAGTTCCACGTGCTGTTGAATAAAATGCATATTCTGTGGTTGTTGGATAAAAAGTTCCATATGTATCTGTTAAGCCCATTTGTTTCAAGGTATAGTTTAAATCCATTGTTTCTTTGTTGACTCTCTGTCTTGATGACCTGTCTAGTGCTGTCAGTGGAGTACTGAAGTCCACCACTACTATTGTGTTGCTCTCTTCTTTCTTAGGGCTATTAGTAATTGTTTTATAAATTTGGGAGCTCCAGTGTTAGGTGCATGCATGTTTACGATTGTGATATTTTCCTGTTGGACAAGGCCTTTTACCATTATATAATGTCCTTCTTTGTTTCTTTTAACTGCTGTTGCTTTAAAGTTTGTTGGATATAAGAATAGCTTAACCTGCTTGCTTCCTTTGGTGTCCATTTGCACGAAATGCCTTTTTCCACCTCTTTACTTTATTTGAGTTCTTATGTGTTAGGTGAGTTTCCTGAAGGCAGCAGATAGTTAGCTGGTGAGTTCTTATCCGTGGTTCTGTATCTTTTAAGTGGAACATTTAGGGCATTAACAGTCAATATCAGTACAGAAATGTGAGGTACCATTGCATTCATTGTGCTCTTTGCTGCCTGTGTACTTTTGTTTTGGTTTTTGCATTTTTGTTTTATAGGTTCTGTGTCATTTATGCTTCAAAGAGGTTCTGTTTTGATGTGTTTCCAGATTTGTTTCAAGATTTAGAGCTCCGTTCAGCAGTTCTTATAGTGCTGGCTTGGTAATGGCAAATTCTCTCAGCATTCGTTTTTCCAAAAAAGATGGTATTTTTCCTTCATATATGATGCTTAGTTTCGCTGGATACAAAATCCTTGGCTGACAACTGTTTTGTTTGAGGAGGCTGAAGATAGGGTCCCAATACCCTCTAGCTTGTAGGGTTTCTGCTGAGAAATTTGCTGTTAATTCAATAGGTTTTTCTTTATGAGTCACCTTGTGCTTCTGTCTCACAGCTCTTAAGATTCTTTCTTTCATCTTAACTTGAGATAGCCTGATGACAACGTGCCATGATCTTTTTGCAATGATCTTTTTGCGAGAATCTCCCACGTGTTCTTTGTGCTTCTTGTAGTTAGATGTTTAGGTTTCCAGCAAAGCCGGAGAAGTTTTCATGGATTATTCCCCCAAATGTGTTTTCCAAGCTTTTAGAATTCTATTCTACCTCAGGAACAGCGATTATTCTTGGGTTTGGTCATTTAACATAATCCCAGACTTCTTGAAGGCTTTGTTTACATTTTCTTATTCCTTTTTCTTTGTCTTTGTTGGATTGGTATCTTTGAGGTCTGAATCTTTCTTATGCTTGTTCAATTCTGTTGCTGAGACTTTCCAGAGCATTTCACATTTCTAAGTTTGTCTAAAGTTTCCTGAATTTTTGATTGTTTTTTCTTTAAGGTATCTATTTCCTTGAACATTTATCCCTTCACTTCCTGTATTGTTTTTTGGACTTCCTTGCAGTGGGCTTTGCCTTTCTCTGGTGCCTCTCTGATTAGCTTAATAACTCACCTCCTAGATTCTTTTTCAGGTAAATCAGGGCTTTCTTCTTGGTTTGGATCCATTGCTGGTGAACTAGTGTGATTTTGGGGGGGGTGTTTAAGAGCCTTGTTTTGTCATATCACCAGAGTTGGTTTTCTGGTTCCTTCTCATTTAGGTACGCTCTGTCAGACGGAAAGTCTGGGGCTAAAGGCTGTTGTTCAGATACTTTTGTTCCACGGGGTGTTCCCCTGATGTAGTACTCTCCCCATTTTCTTATGGATGTAGTTTCCTGTAAGCCAAACTGCAGTGTTTACTGTCTCTTTTCTGGGTCTAGCCACCCAGCGAGTCTGCCTTGCTCCAGGCTGGTACTGGGGGTTGCCTGCACAGAGTCCTGTGATGTGAACTGTCTATAGGTCTCTCTTCTGTGGATACCAGTACCTGTTCCAGTGGAGGTAGTAGGGGCAGGGGGTGTGCAGTAAACTCTGTGAGGGTTCTTAGCTTTGGTGGTTTAATGCTCTATTTCAGTGCTGGTTGCCTCCTGCCAGGAGGTGGCACTTTCCAGAGAGCATCGGCTATAGCAGTATGGAGAGGGACCAGTGTTAGGGAGGGCCCTAGAACTCCCAGGATTATATGCCCTTTGTCTTCTGCTACCAGGCTGGGAAGGGAAGGACCATCTGGTGGGGGCAGGGTTAGATGTGTCTGAGCTCAGACTCTCCTTTGGTGGGTCTTGCTGAGGTTGCTGTTGGGGATGAGGGTGAGATTCCCAGGTCACTAGAGTTGTGTACCTAGGAGGATTATGGTTGCCTCTGCTGATTCATGCAGTTGTCAGAGAAGTGGGGGAAAGCCAGCAGTCACAGGCCTCACCCAGCTCTTACGCAAACTGAAGGGCCAGTCTCACTCCCATCGTGCCCCCAGCAATATCCCCAAGTCTGTTTCCAGGTGGTGGGCGAAATGGGCTTGAAAACTTGCCCCAGGCTACCCGCCTTCCAGCTGTGAAAGAAAAGGGGTTGGTTCTTTCCCCTCCTATTGAGTCTGCACACCACATTTGTGCCCTCCCTGAGTTCTGGCCAGGAGGCTTCTCACCCCATTCAAACTGTTACAAAGTTCAGCTAGAGATTTGCTTCTCCTTGTGGAGTTTTACACCCTGCTCCTCTGTCTGCCCTCCAGATGGATCCCTTTGGTGCCAGGCAGGAATGACCTGCTTTGGACTCAGTGAGCTCCAGGGGCCTTTCTGCTGCTTCTTCTATCCCTGTATTTCGCTTGGCTCTCTAAATTTACTCAGCTCCAGGTAAAGTCAGAAACTTTCCCACAAACAGACCTTCAGTTTCTCTAGTGAGGGTGTGTGTTTGGGAGAGGAGTGTTTGCCTTTCCCACTTCCACAGTTAGGGCACTCACAGTATTTGGGGTGTTTCCTGGGTCCTGCAGTAACAGTTTGCTTCCTTTAGTTGGTCTGTGGGTCCTCCGGGATTGCTGGTTTGTTCTTGCAGTCAATCTGGAGTTAAAGTTAGCAATGCGAGCCTCCACAGGCTGCTCTGTCTGGAGCTGCAACTAGTCCTGTCTCCCATCTGCCATGATCTCACAAGAGCAAGTTTTTTCATACTAGAAAGTAATATTACAACTCTGTATGGTCTATTTATCCATGACCTTATTCTCATTGATAACAGTCGCAAGTAGTAAATAATTTTTTCAAATATGTATCAATACAATTATTCTGAATTCTCTGAATATGAATAGCTTTTAAAATGTTTATCTGTATTGTATATTATTAATAGGAACAAGGATAATAGACTGACTTTCCCACCATCTATGTGGCCATGTACTTTTATCTTGGCATATCTGTATAGCTTTCATTGAGATCAGCTTTCATAATGAATAGTCTCAAATTCGGGGGAATTCATTGCATATTATAACATTTCCTAATATTGAATCAATCAACCTATCACTCTAAAGGATCACAAGTTATAACAGGACTTTTAAAGTGAAATGCTAAGTATCTGAATGCAAAAACCAAATGAAAGGCTTGAAATTTCATTTGTAGCTTAATTAATCCAAGTTAAGCAGACCCCCAAGCAAGCCACATGATCATTATGCAACTTTGTATAGCAGTCAGCAGCCCCTGCAAATATACTTTATTCTGATAGAATCTACTTTGGTTCTGTTTATTATTAAACAGATTCTGACCCTAACTTACTTGACTGCCCATCCCTCACAAGAAGAACTATATATAATTTTTAACAAACACACACATAGGCAAATCTAATTGAAAAATGCATTACATTACAAAAATATATTTTCTTTAGGTTGAAAAAAACTTAAAGCAATTTCCCCACAGAACTAATATTATAAGCAGTAGTAAGATTCCCAGACTGGTTTATAAAATTTAACATCTTTATTTAATGTGTTCTTAGTTGAACAACAGAACTTAATTCTAGGTAGTTGGGGGACCATCAGGAACAGGCATAGCAAAACGGCAGTGTTTATTATTACTGTTATTAGTACCAGGGGTAATAATACGAGCTGCCACTTACAGAACACCCACCATGTATTAAGGATTGTAATAAATACTTTACCTAGTTGGCTTCCTTTAATTTCCATAACTACTCTATGAGATAGGTATTGTTTTCATTTTACAGGTTAAAAAATGGGCTTTTAAAAAAACTAAGTGACTTGGCTAAGGTCATACAGATTTGAACTCATAGAGTCCCAGGACTCACACTTAGGTCCACATAACTTCCAAAGTCCATGCTGCCTACCACTTTGCTACATTGCCAGGCTTAAAAATACCAACTGTCCTTCTCACAGCCAAAATTCCCAATCCTTCAATAAAAGCAATCCCAGCTACATTAACAGGAGAAACCATTCTGATCTAATTTACACTAGATATAAATAATCTTGCCAGAAGTAGTGTTTTCATCATCTAAAAAGAAGGCAAGTTAACTCAACTGAATTCAGTTATAGTATATTAGGTAGTGAAAAAAAGTAAGGAGAGCAGCTTGCAATGGAAATGAGATCAGCCCTACTTAAGAAGACATCTATACCTGTCTGACTGTCATCTTTTCTTTTTCAGAAATACCACTACGCCATTCAATGTGATTCCGAGAGATTTATCAATCATGTGGCCTTCCTTCCACACGCCCAAGTAGTCATGAGAACCAAGTGGGGCCACTACATTTTCCCCCCTGCAAATTATACCACTGGGGAAAACAAGAGTCACTCATACTTATTTGAAATCTGGAACTATAAGAATGATACACATCTGCACACAGGCAGTCCATGGAGAGACCCTGTCAGAGAATAAAGCCAACACACAGGAAAGCAAAACCGAAGGATGCAGAGACCAAACTGTGTGGTGCTAGAACCCCTGGATTCTGCCATGGCTGAGGCTAGAGATTCACTTCTTATTTCATCATAGCTATTTGAGTCAATCAATTTCCCATTTTGATAAAGTTAATCTGTGTTAGGTCTCTGGTGCCAGCACTCAAAAGAGCCTTCATTTAGAAAACTCTTGATGTCATATTTTCTAGGCAGTGCTTTTGGAAGTTCTTTACCCATTTCAACACTCACAGACATGGTACAAGAAGAGGGAAAATGAAGAAAATTCCAATTTCAGATCAGGAATGCCTAGTGAATGCTAAATAGAAGCATATACAAATGGTGCTGGCAAAGTTAAAGAAAGTATTGATAAATGTATTTTCCTACTTAGAATATATACCAAAATCTGGAAGTAGTATGATTCTCTCATCTATACACTCATATTTTCATTCATGTTTGACAGAAAATCACAATGTTATAATGTCAAAACTGCATAAAGTTATATAAGGCAACAGGGTATAAAATGTAGAAAAATGCTTATCACAAATAAAATATATAGTTCCAGCAAATTTGATATGTTTAATTTGACTTTTAAAAATACCTATTTTACATGACTTAAATATTCACTTAAAGTGTTTGTTTCCCAACTTATACTCTATCAATTTAAATCATTTGAAAGTAAACATATAGCTATCTCAAAGTTTAGAGAACTTAAGGTTTGAGTTTTCATTCTTATCTTTCTGGATTAGTATTTCACCTTAAAGTTATTAGTTGCTTTCTATATTAATAATATTTCAGGTACAAAAGTTATATGTAACTAAGATATAAATAAGAAGTGTTCCTGAAAATATGGTAGCAATCCCTTACAATCCCAACTTAAGATGATTTAGCATTTATATTCCAAAGAAACAGAGAACTCGCAGTTGGTAATGACAGAAAACCTAACCCAAACCGGTGTAAGCAAAAAGGCAGTATAATGGGTCATGGGACTGAAACTATAAGATTAGAAATAAGTTTAGGAATAGCTAGATATTTATCAAACTATAAAATATGGTAGCAATTTCTGTACATATGTGTACCATTTAGTTATACTTAAATGCAGAATTATTTTGCATATAAATAAAATTCTACAAAACGAATACACTGTCACTGCTATCTGTTCTTCCACATATTAATTAATCAAATATTTTAGCTGCATATTTGGCTTTCAAACAGTTCCTAATTATAAAAGTTTCATAACATTTTTGACTAGGTATATATTTTGGCCTCAAAATATACCATCAGGACTCAGTTTCTCTCCCTCTATCCTCTCAGTCCTATTTTCTGATATTTTGGGCTTCTTCTCAGCTCCATGTGATGTGTGAGGCTGTGGTGCTTGAATCTGTAACAGCTGTCTTTCAGCAGAGGTATCCCGATATATACTCATCCAATCTCAACCAATCACTATGCTGAAGGAGTAAAGTGTGCTGATTGCTTAGGGATAGGTCTCATGCATCATCTTTGAGTTGGTGGAGGTAGCCTTACTCTAAAAGCAGGAAGGATAGATTCACCAAAGAAAAATCAAGGGATTTTTTTCAGAAGATCAGGAGTACATGCCTAGTATAAATTATTTCCTTTCATAATAAAGATAGTATTAATAAACAGTAACAACTAAAAATATGCTTTAAAGTTTTCATTTTGCTAAAATATATGAATAATTTCTTGAAAATAGTACTATTCATTAGATTTTCATTACTGTTTTCCTCTGATGCTATGACTTAAATAATGAAAACTTTTATTTCCCCTCTCTTAAATTCCTTTTAGAGTATTAACTGAAATTAAGGGTTTTGGCAGCTGTGGCTGTAAAAAAAGTAATAAGATATTTCCAAACAGTTAGAGATTAAGACCAATTTTTCCCAGAGAACTGTACTAGTCCAAGTTCCTGGTCACAAAAAATAAAAGTGATTTCTGGTTAAGCAGGAAAGGATTCGATGGCACAAAAAAATGATGAAGCTATAGAAACAGACTTGGAAACAAGAAGGCACTAAAGAAGGTTATGAAGCCAGCACTGCAACCAAAATCATGCTGAAAAAAAAAAAAGCCTAGGAAGCCTCTACTGAGAATGTGGTACCACCACCACTGCTGGTACCAGTATATCCACTGGTATGAGACAATGGATGCTGCTCTAGCCACAAGAAGAATAAATTCTAAACTATCCCTACTTCTTTGCATCACTTTTCCTAGATGTGAAGTCTCATGCAGAGATTTCCAACTGGTTGATGGAAACTCTGTCACAGGAGGTCATATGCCCCAAACTCTTGCTGTCATAACAGTTATGAGAGAAACTATCTGCCCCACTTTGGCATCCACAGTGGGAGGTGGAACCTAAGGCACTCAGAATAAACCCTAACATACAATGAGCCATCAATAATTTTTTATTGATGTAAAACACTGTTTAAGGAATTATGTAGCAAATATTGTTTTCACAATGGTATTATGTGACTTACAGCACAATCTTCATTAATAACAAACACATGGGCCAGGTGCAGTAGCTCACGCCTGTAATCCCAGAACTTTGAGAGGACAAGGTAGGTAAATTGCTTGAGCTCACTAGGTCAAGACCAGACTGGGCAACATGGAGAACTGCCCCCCTACAAAAAATACAAAAATCAGTCTAGTGTGATGGTGTGCACCTGTAGTCTCAGCTACTTGGAAGGCTGAGGTGGGAGGACTGCTTAAACCTGGGAGGTGGAAGTTGAGCCAAGACCATGCCACTGCACTCCAGCCTGGATGACAGAGCCAGACCTTGTCTCAAAAAAAAGGAAAGGAAAGGAAAGGAAAAAGGAAAGGAAAAAGGAAAGGAAAAAGGAAGGGGGGGGGAGGGGAGGGAAGGAGGAGGGAAGGAGGGAGGGACCAACCACGTGCTCACTTACTTCAGTACCATATATACTAAAATTGAAAAGATACAGGGAAGATTAGCATGGCCCCTGCACAAATTTGTGAAGTGTTCCATCAAAAAAACAAACACAAGAAAGATATTTCTAATATCACACAATTATTGGTAGAACAGAGACCAAAAACGGATTACTCTAAATCAACCTTTTTGGCTATAATTATAGCAAAAAAAATCCATCCCCACCACACCCAGCGTATTCTGCCTATAGAACATACTTTAAGTAGGCTTAACAAGGCAAAAACAATAAACCTAAGAGGTAATCAAAGCTTGTCCCTTAGGAATTTATCACAACAGGTCATGGACAAGTTATTTCCTTCTCCATCATGAGTACTAACTGGTCAAATAAAATCAGTCACTACAAAGTACGTACCAATGTTCATTTAGGTTAGTTTCTGTTATAGCTACTAGAAACTAACAGAGTAAACCTTCTGTTGTAAACAGACATAATGATGTTTTAGGTCACCCCTAAAGATTTCTGTCCAGATCTGAATCTACATACTTGAAAAAGAAAAGCTGTCACTTGGTTCCTATATTACCAAACTATTTCTGTTATTACAGAGTAAAGTCCCTTATTACTCTCTTTAGAATTCCACCCAAGACATATGGCTATAACTTCAATAAAATAAAGTATAAGATGTAAAGAATTTTAAAAAACACTGTTTACAACATAAAGTTGTTTGAATTAAAGTATAAATACTTGGAATCCAGCAAGTTTATTTATAAAAATGTTTGGTTTAAAAAAAAAAAGAATCTAATTCCTATACTATGCTTTCTCAACTCAGTTAAACACAAACTATATTCATTTCCAAATTTCTGTTGGATATTTAAATTAAAATAGACTATAAATATATGTAAATGTTAATACATGAAGTAATTTACAAATCATTTAATCTACTTTGTAGCAGTAGTATAAACCATTCTTTGTACAGCAATATATAGATAGGTTGCTGGATATTTTTTTACATGAATAAAGCAGCTGTGCAATTAATATAAAGGTTACTTTTAATCACTTAAATATCTTTAGAAAAAGAAATTCTAATACTATTTACAAATGCATCAAATATGGTAGAAATTTCTAATCATATGGATAAAACTATATTTAAATGTATATGCAATTACTATTTTGCACATAAATAAAATTTACAAAACAAACACACTGCCACTGCTATCTGTACCTTTGTATGTTCATTAATATATCATATATTTTAACTAAACATGTAGCTTTCAGATAGTTCCTAATTTTAAGTTTCATAACATTTCATTTATTCTACAGCATTAGGAGCTGAAAAGGGTCTAATATATTCAGGGAGAAAACAGAAATTCTGGGGTCTCTTTTGAACACATGTTTTCCTATACTGTTTTCAAAACTTTTGTTTTTTAGAAACTTGACTCATTTGTCTTATTTTTTTTAAACTTTAGGATATACATGAAGTCGTACTCAATAAATAATGCAATTTGATTAAAAGTGCCATAAGAAACAAAATACTCAGCTTCCTAATATTTGAAATTAAAAAAAATTTTTTATACATATATATTTTATTGCACTTTAGATTCTGGGGTACATGTGCAAAACATGCAGGATTGTTGCATAGGTACATACATGGCAATATGGTTTGCTACCTCCATACCCCTGTCACCTATATCTGGCATTTCTCCCCATATTATCCCTCCCCAACCTCCCCACTTCCTGCTGTCCCTCCCCTAGCCCCCCAACAGACCCAGGTTGTGATGCTCCCCTCCCTGTGTCCATGTGTTCTCACTGTTCAACACCTGCCTATCAGTGAGAACATGCAGTGTTTGTTTTTCTGTTCTTGTGTCAGTTTGCTGAGAATGATGTTTCCAGATTCAGCCATGTCCCTACAAAGGACACAAACTCATCATTTTTTATGGCTGCATAGTATTCCATGGTATATATGTGCCACATTTTCCTTGTCCAGTCTATCATTGATGGGTATTTGGGTTGGTTCCAGGTCTTTGCTATTGTAAACAGTGCTGCGATGAACATGCATGTGCATGTGTCTTTATAATAGAATGATTTATAATCCTTTGGGTATATGCCTAGTAATGGGATTGCTGGGTCAAATGGTATTTCTATTTCTAGGTTCTTGAGGAATTGCCACACTGTCTTCCACAATGGTTGAACTAATTTACACTCCCACCAACAGTGTAAAAATGTTCCTATTTCTCCACATCCTCTACAGCATCTGTTGCCTCCAGATTTTTTAATGATCAACATTCTAACTGGAGTGAGATGGTATCTCAATGTGGTTTTGATTTGCATTTCTCTAATGACCAGTGATGATGAGCATTTTTTCATATGTTTGTTTGCCTCATAAATGTCTTCTTTTGAAAAGTGTCTGTTCATGTCATTTGCCCACTTTTGAATGGGTTTTTTTGTTTCTTTCTTGTAAATCTGTTTTAGTTTTTTGTAGATTCTGGATATTAGCCCTTTGTCAGATGGGTATATTGCAAAAATTTTTTCACATTCTGTTGGTTGCCATTTCACTCTAATGATTGTTTCTTTTGCTGTACAGAAGCTCTGGAGTTTAATTAGGTCCCATTTGTCGATTTTGGCTTTTTTGCCAATGCTTTTGGTGTTTTAGTCATGAAGTCCTTGCCTATGCCTGTGTCCTGAATGATTTTGCCTAGGTTTTCTTCTAGGGTTTTTATGGTGTTAGGTCTTACGTTTAAGTCTTTAATCCATCTGGAGTTAATTTTAGTGTAAGTTGTCAGGAAGGGGTCCAGTTTCTGCTTTCTGCACATGGCTAGCCAGTTTTCCCAACACTGTTTATTAAACAGGGAATCCTTTCCCCCTTGATTGTTTTT
>CAUYLG010013162.1:0-30708 GCA_963573385.1 Cacajao melanocephalus | reverse complement strand
AGGGGTGGGGGGCAGAGTTGGGGCTGGCAGAGTCACAAGAAGAGTCAGAGGTTTTACTGGTCCCAAGGCTGCCTGTCTGGCTTGTAGGTCAGTCGCCCTATTTCCCCTCGCCTCTGGTGAATTTCCCGTCTGGTGTCCTTTGCAGTGTATTAATGGCACTGCCTTGGGCTTCCATATAGCCTCTAGTAGGGCTAGGATTTCTTCTTTATTTTTTATGGTTTTTCCCTCTGAGGTAAGTAGTCCTCTTTCTTTATAAATGGCTCCATGTAAATGAGCCATAGCAAAGGCATACTGGCTATCCGTGTAGATGTTGACAGTTTTTCCCTCTGCCCAGTCTAAGGCCTTTGTCAGAGCTATGAGTTCTGCCTTTTGGGCTGAGGTTCCATGTGGTAGAGCCTGTGCCCAGACAACCTGCTCTAGGGTGACTACAGCTGCCCCGGCATACCTGACTCCGTCGACCATGAAACTGCTGCCATCTGTATACAGTACCTCCTCTGGGTTCTGTAGGTGGACGTCAGTGAGGTCCGGTCGAGCTGCGTGGAGGACGTCCATCATCTGTTGGCAGTCATGTATGGGCTCTTCTGGCTTGCTGTCAGGTAGCAGCGTGGTGGGGTTTAAAACTGTAGCCTTCAAAAACTTTATGTGGGGCTGGTCCAAAAGTAAGGCCTGATATCGAACTATACGGGCATTTGACATCCATTTTCCTGGAGCTCCACAGAGTAGTGACTCCACTGCGTGGGGTGCCACTAAGTTTAACTCCTGCCCCAAGGTTAGTTTGTCCGCCTCCTTGACTAACAGGGCTGTAGCTGCCACCGACCTCAGACAAGCTGGCCACCCAGAGGCTACGGGATCAAGTCTTTTAGAAAGGTAGGCAATTGGCCGGGACCATGGTCCCAACGTCTGGGTGAGCACCCCCTTAGCGACTCCCTGTTTTTCATGCACAAACAACCGGAAAGGTTTAGAGATGTGTGGCAAGGCCAAGGCTGGGGCCGTAGTCAGGGCAGTCCTGAGCTTGTCAAAAGCCCATTGCTCTATCTCTGTCCAAATCAAGGGCTGATTTCCTCCAGTGCAGGCATACAGGGGCTTGGCTATCTCAGCGAATCCCAAAATCCATAGCCTGCAGTACCCTACTGCCCCAAGGAATTCTTGAACTTGGAGTTTTGTGGTGGGGGAGGGTATTTGCAGCACCACTTGGACTCGGCTAGGTGCCAGTGCTCGGTTGCCCCTCTCTATGATGTAGCCCAGGTAAGTAACTTTCGGTTGGCAGAGTTGGGCCTTTTTAGCTGAGACCCGGTAACCCAAAGTCTGTAGGGTCTTTAGTAATGACTAGGTGGTCTCTTTACAGGCCTCCTGGGTTTTTGTAGCCAATAGCAAGTCATCCACGTATTGGAGTAGGGTACACTTGGGGAACTCAGCTCGGAAGGTGGCAAGATCTTGGCTAAGTGCCTCATCAAACAGAGTAGGGGAGTTTTTGAACCCCTGAGGGAGTCTTGTCCAAGTGAGTTGCCCCGAAACCCCAGTATCAGGGTCAGTCCATTCAAAAGCAAATATGGGCTGGCTAACAGGGGCCAGTGGGATGCAAAAGAATGCATCCTTGAGATCCAAGACAGTGTAATGGTGGTGCTCTGGGCCCAAGAGACTGAGGAGGGTGTATGGATTTGGAACTGTAGGGTGGACAGTTTCCACTCATTTGTTTACCTCTCTTAAGTCCTATACAGGCCGATAGTCCTTTGTGCCTGGTTTTTTAGACGGGGAGCAAGGGGGTATTCCAGGGGGACTTACAGGTGGTAAGGGTCCCTCCTTTTAGGAGTCTGGTTATATGTGGAGCAATTCCCCATCTGGCTTCCTGGCTCATGGGATATTGTCGTACCTTGACTGGAGTTGCCGTTGCCAATAGCTGGACCACGACTGGGGTACGGTGACTTGCCAAGCCTGGGGAATTTGTCTCAGCCCATACTCCAGGTACATCCTTTTGGATATGGCAGAGGAGGTCTGATATTGGTGGTTGATCTGCCTTTGAGGATAAAGCTTCCTGCAAGAAATACTCATCTGACAGAGCACAGGTGATGAGGATTTGCTGAGGTGGCCCTGATGCCAAAGGAGGAGGAACTGAGAGGCAAGCCTGACCCTCACCGAAAGAAATACTTGCTTGAAGGTGGAGTAAGTCCCGTCTGAGGAGTGGGTATGGACACTCTGGAATGACTAAGAAGGAGTGGGTGATGGTGCCGTTCCCCAGATCGACGAATCAGTTGGTGGTCCAAGGGCTTGTCGTGGTTTTTCCTGTGGCCCCCTGGATAATTGTTTTTTTGCTGGATAGTGGTCTTAGAGGCTGAGTAAGGACTGAGTGGGCTGCCCTGGTGTCGACTAGGAAGCTGACAGGTGTGCCCCCAATCTTTAAAGTGACCCTGGGCTCCTGGGGGCTTAATAAATAAGAGTCCTGGCCCCATCAATCCTGGCTTTCTAAATTGAGAATGGCCCTCGGTGGCTTTCCCTGAGCTGTTTCTTGCCTTCTCTCCAGGCACTCGTTCTTCCAGTGGCCTTCCTGTCAGCAGTACACGCATTGGTTGCATCCTAGCCTGGGCCAGGGATGCCAGGGGCTCCCTGTGGGGTTCTCTGTCCCCGTGGGATAACTCGGGTTCCCTGAAGAGCTGCTATTACTGCTTTGGTAACTGTCTTATCCTGTTTGGCTTCTGAAGTGTCCCCATTGTAAAAAACCTTTTGGGCAATTTCCAGCAATTAGGACAAACTCATTCTCTGGAATCCCTCTAATTTCTGTAACTTTCCTTTAATATCTGGGGCTGACTGGGAAATGAAAGCCAGATTGATGGCCCGCTGATTTTCTGGAGCCTTAGGGTCAATAGGAGTGTAGGTGCGATAAGCGTCCTGTAGACACTCAAGGAAGGCAGCCAGCGACTCCTGCGGACCCTGAGTTACAGTCCCTACCTTGGAGAGGTTAGTGGGCTTTCGGGCCGCTCCCCTAACCCCTTCTAGTAGGTACCGGTGAAAATTGTTCAGAACCTGTAGACTCGCCGAGGTGTTTGAGTCCCACTGGGGTCGGGTGGAAGGGAAAGTTTCATTAATTTGCTCCTGGTGGTCCTCCACCGAGCCTCCCCCTGTTCCAATGATGGCCTTATGGGCCTCCTGTCTAATTCGGCCCCTTTCTTCTGCAGTAAACAGTACTAGGAGTAATTGTTGACAATCATCCCAGGTGGGGCGGTGGGTTTGTAAGACACTCTAGGAGCCCTGTGAGTGCCTGGGGCCTTTCAGAAAAGGGAGGGTGTTGAGCCTTCCAATTGTATAAGTCACTAGAGGAGAAGGGATGTGGATGAAGAAAGGGTGGCCCCGGCTACCTCCTTCCATTGGGGGTGCCTCTCATAGGTGTAATACCCTGGGTGGGTATGGAGCCCCACTACGGGTGTGGAGTGGGGACAAGGGCTGGCTACCAGTGCTGTCTGGAGAGGGGGGCTGAGCCCTCTGTCCAGAGGGTCTAAAATAAGGTGGAGGTAATTCTAGATCTCTTCTGGGGCAGGGAGAATGGCCCGTGCGGTAGGAGCCTTCTTTGGGCCGGCTAACATGACCTGAAGTCCAGCCTGTTTTATGCAGTGCTTTAGCCATAGGGGAGGCCATTGGACTAAATCCAACCATTGGTCGATGTATGGAAACTGGTCAGGGTATCCAGGAGTTCCTGTGACCATTTTCCATACAGCCTGGGTAATTTTTGGGTCGTAGGTCCCAGTGTCAGGTCACCCAACTCCAAAAGACAGCGATTCTAGTTCACACAAAGAGCGGAGTTTTCCAGGGGTTAATTTCACCCCATATTGGCCTGAGAACCCAACCTTGAAGTTGGCTGTTATGCATTGGAGGGGGGTACAAGGCCGGGACCTAGACGATCTCATTTGGGTTTATTTGTTTTTTTTTTAAATGCCAAATTTCCCAAGAGATTTCACAAATTTAAAACTTGCTTTACTGAGGATTTAAACCAACAACCTTGCAGTTGCAAATGCTGCACCCTGAGGCGGTGTGGCCTGCCCGAAAGCCGGGTGGGGGTGACGGCCAGCAGAAAGAAAGAGAAAGAAAAAAAACCAAAACTCTTTGCGTCAGTTTAAAATGAAGCTCGTAGCAGCTGGGCTGGCTGTGATTTCCCCACCCCTGCGGCTTTTGGTCGCCTTGACACAGGGACCCTAAAAAGCTTTAAATTCCTCTCTCCCTATCTTTCTTCTTGCTCTCTGTCTCTCTCTCCCTGTCTCTGTCTCTTCTCTCCTCTCTCCTACTGTCTCCTCTCTTCTCTCCTTTCTCTCCACTGTCTTCTCTCTCTACCGATAGTAACTCGGGTCTTGTGGTTTTTGTAGTATTTCCAATTTTGGCAGGTGTTATACTCGTGTTCTGCCCTTTCCAGCACTGGTTTTAAAAGTGCCCCTACAACTAAATCTTGTAAGGAAGGTACAATTAATTTAATGGGTCTGTCTTTTGTACAGGCCAGGGGAACAGGGGGAAGGGGCCAAGGGTGAGGATAGAATTCCCCTAAGAAGCCCCAGAAGGACTGGTAATAGGGCTTGTATAGGCTTAGTGCCGCTCGGCGTGGTCTTCTCTTAAATGACACCTGACGTCCAGTGGCCTTGGGAAAGTTGGGGAATGGCAAAACAAATGAACTAGGAGGTCCACAGGGTGTGAATTTTGAATCCACCACAGCGTACAGAGTTGACAAGAGATTTGCCAGTCTGTTCTTATTAAGCTGTGACACCCCACCTCCCAGCAGTCAGGGTGGTGCCAAAAAACTGAATGGGGGTGGGCTTCAGAGCACCGGCCGTAACAACACTTAATATCTTTTTGACAAAACAGACAGTTATCTTGTTTCCACCCCAAACGGCCAAGAAGAATTGGCACCTTTTTGTCTAGGAGTTGATTTCCCAGGACAGAGAAAAAACTGCACCTGAGACGTTGCGGGCAGAATTCCCTTTTGGACATCAGCTGATGACGGGAAAAGGAAATTATACCCAACATGGGCAGAAATACTCCTGTCCTGGAGGGGGTGGCTGAGAGAACTTACAGGCCACAATGATTATAATAAGGAAGAAAACAAAAAGAGATAGGGCTAAAGCTATTTGCCACATGGCAGAGTCAGAAGAAGTGAGGCCTCAGTAGTAGAAGAAGAATAGGAGAAGGAAGGAGAACAGAGTTACTTCTAGGGGCATGAGTTCGGTAACTGTCCCCTGCAGCCAATGGTCTGTTACCCACTGTAGAATATCTTCCACTCCAAGGGAAGCAGGCCTAAACCACTGTATATCAGCCAACAGGAGTCTAACAAAACTGGTGAATTTACAATAAAGACAGAACCACATATAGGATTGACAGACAAAGGATGGGTACCCCCCAGATGGGAGACCAGCCTGATGCCTGCCCAGCCATGTCCCCAGAGGGATGTTTCAGAGTGTCTTGGCTAAGGTGTACCCGTATAAACCCCGGGCCTGGTCACCTCAGAATTTTTAGTCCTGAGGAGAATCACCGTTATGCCTTATGACGTCCCCATGGAACCATGGGTGAAGGCCCACATAAGCCCCGTAGCCTTCCAGCCATGGGACTACATATATACACACTCACTCTCTAACTCACACCGAGGTTATGGAAAACAACCGAAAACTAAATTACCTGAGCCTTCAGTGAGGTAACCTGAGCCTCCAGTGAGGCAATCTGTGCCTCTAGTGAGGCAACCTGAGCGTCCAGTGATGTCTCACGGTAGGCTTGCCTGGTCAGAGTTGCAATGACTGCGTCAGATCCCCCGATTCAGGCACCCCTGATGGACCAGTCCCCAGATGTGACTTACCTCCGGAGGTTCCTAGGACCCTAAGGAATTTCGGGTGAACGTCGGCTGGGTAGTTGCTTAACCTCCACGGGGCCGGAACTCTGGGGTCCTGGAACAGCTCAGGGAGTGCCTCTTCTAGAGGTCCCTGAGGGGGGAGTGGCCGCCCAGGCGAGACTCCGGGATGGCTTTTATCTGGTGATGGACGAAGATAAATCTCACTAGGGCCTCCAGATGTTGTAGTGGAGCAAGCATAGAAAGTCAACACCAAGACAAAAGTATGCCCAATTGCAGGGTCTTTATTGCCGGCGGCCACGGAGGACTCACGTCTCTCCAACCCGTGGCCCCGAAAGGAGGGTGTCAAGACCTTTTATACCCAGAAAAACCACCTCTGGAGTGAGGGTGAGGGGCAGGGGTGGGGGTGAGGGGCTTCAGACATTCCATGGGCTAGTGGATTCTGTAAATCACCTCCTGGGCGGAGATGAGGGTGAGGGGCTCTGGACATATTCCGAGGGCTAGGGGACTTTTGACATTCTGATTGTTACTTAAGTGGTTCACAAAAGTCAAGAGTAGCGTTTGTTTACACATTGTCTAGGTAGGGTGGAAATTACAGTTCTTAATTACTTATTCACATTCGGGTTATAGAGAGCAGTTTCAACAGAAAGCCGAGGTATGGTTGAGGTATGCTGGTTTATGGGGCTTTTTACCATGTCACACATTGTTTAATAGCATTAAATATGGACACATTTTGTGATTAAAAATAATTGTTTAAATTTATTTTTTATTCTTTGGTAATAAAATTAAGCAAATAAGGATTCTTAAAGAGACCATGTGATTTTTACTCCACAGAAGGAAGAAACTAAGAGAAATTTGTACTGAGATAGGAAAAACAATTTATGTTTTGTTTTCATTTTTTATTTTATCTTTGTCTCTTATTAGAAAAACAAAATAGGCTTTTATGCTAAAAGTTTTATCAATTATGAAATATTTATTATCTCAAAAAACTCCCTGGCTAATAAAGGAATAAGAAATAATCAACAGAAATGCATAATTCCCTAAGTTTTGTAAGTGGACCACCAGTCTTCACTGATCAAGATACACCATGCAGAGTAAATGCTTCAGAAAATGAGAGGCATGCAGGAACAGGGAGCTTCTCTATGTTTTACCTAATTAAGAAAGATCAGTGTTTATCAGTGGCACCAAAGGGTCCCCATATACATTTATATTGCTGTTGTAACTACCAAGTGATGTATCTAACCTAGTTTAAATGTTGGAAATACACTTCATTTTCTCCCTGGGCATTAGTCCTATCTAGGATTGGGCTGTCAAATTTTATAAACTAATAATATCTGAATTGAAGTTTCAGGGATGAGTCGAATATTCTCAGATGAACGCTAAACACCTTCAATGGACAGAAAGAAAGTTGTGCAGATGGAAGTATGTGTGAGATGATACGGAATCTTCTGGAATACATAAGATACACAAAATTCGCTGAAGAAGGCAAAGGACGGTTTAGCTTGGAATTTCAGGAGATGAAGACGATAAGCAAACATGGGCCAAAAGGTAAGCAAACATGGGCCAAAAGGTAATCAACCTGTCATGATATGTTAAGAATTTTTGTACATTCTGAATGGTACTTAGTTATTAAAAAATATAATGCATAGAAAACAGGTAGTAGATATTCTCAAAGTTTGTTATTCATTGGTCTAGAATAGAAATCAGGAAACTGCTTGATTAAATAATGCTTGTAAATTGAAAGAAGTACATATGTGATATATTTATTCATATGTTAAAGTGAACTTCAGGTAAAATGACCACTGTGAAATTTATAATTAAACATAAATAAAAATATATCTAATAATAAGTAAATGTTAACCAGAACTATAAGAATGTTAACTAGAAATATAAAAAATAATATAACCATTTTCCAACATTCACTGTTTATTAAAAGCCAAAATTGGCATAGAAACTTGGATTAATATGTTCTAAATAATTTAAAACACTTTCATGCTTCTTAGAACCACCTTTAATTCTCCTTAGTGAAAATCTGTATTTGAAGAACACTAGTATGGTTTGGCTCTGTGTCCCCACCCAAATCTCATCTCTAATTGTAGTCTCCACATGTCAAGTGAGAGACCCAGTGGGAGGTGATTAAATCATGGTGGTGGTTTTCCCAGGCCATTCTCATGATAATGAGGGAATTCTCATGAGATCTGATGGTTTTTAAAGTGTCAGTTGTCTCTGAATGCTTTCTCTCTCCTACTGCCTTGTGAAGAAGGTGCCTCCTTTCCCTTCACCTTCCACCATGATTAGAAGTTTCCTGAGGCCTACTCAGCCATGCAGAACCATGAGTCAATTAAACCTCTTTTCTTTTTAAATTACACGGTCTCCATTAGTATCTTATATAAGTGTGAAAATGGACTAATACAAGCACAGATGGTACTTTTGGTGTCACTTTATTAAAGAGATGCAATATTTTCTCAATTTTGTAAATATAAGGTCTTTTGTATATGATCCACAAGGTTTTTTCCTTTAATTTCACAAAGTTTTAAAATAAGATAGTGAATCAGGACATTTTTAAGTAAGACTGTGCAACATATTTTATAATGAACGATATTGAGGAAATGGCCTGACTTTTCTAGGTCTGAGTTTCTTTATTTATAAGCAACTGAGGGAAGTGGAAATGCATGATATCTAATATCCCTTATAACAAGAAATAATGATGCTTTATTTTCACCAAAAATATTCAGTATGAATGTGTGAGCACATTTAAACACATAACCAAGTGACTATGGCATGGTGGGGCAGGAAAATTTGGTAGGCTAAATAGGAATGTGTGATCCAAGGAGGTAGACATGCAGACTATCTCAAAGAGATATCTTCAAATCACACTCAGGGCCAGGCATGGTGGCTCACGCCTGTAATCCCAGCCTTTTGGGAGGCCAAGGCAGGAGGATCACAAGGTCAGGAGTTTGAGACTGGCCAATATGCTGAAACCTTGTCTCTACTAAAAATACAAAAATTAGCCAGGCATGGTGGTGCGCGCCTCTAGTCCCAGCTACTCGGGAGGCTGAGGCAGGATAATCACTTAAACCCGGGAGGCGGAGGTTGCAGTGAGCGGAGATCATGCCACTGCACTCCAGCCTGGGTGACAGAGCGAGACTTCATCTCAAAAAGAAAATCACAATCAGAAGAAAAATAGGAAGTTGTTTATTTACTGAAAGCATACTGAACTTTGCACATACAGATACTCCCTTATTTTATTAATATAACATCAAGCTAAAACTAAGTCCCGGGTAGTGAAAACAAATATGATAAATTAAAGCAGGAGAAGATAATGTTATGAATTAGTTGGAAGAGAGGATAGATATCTCACCTAGTGTAAGTCCTATGACCAAATTACTACAGCTAGTTTTAATGCAGTTCCTATAGAGGGCAGGAGGTGTGAGTTACCTTTGACCCAAATGAGGTCAGAAACGGAAACCAAGAATTCTTCAATACGAGTTGTCCTCTAATAAAACTTACCCTAGAGAAAAATCTATTTATTTAAGGAAGTACCATAAAGTCTGTCCTATGCCTCTATGCTGTGGTAGCAGAAATGTCTCTTTTCAAACAATTTAATCCCTGCATTTGTTCTATGTGCAGGTGATAAATGCAAGTTAACACTCTGCAAATGATATGAATTTGGGGAGGAGGAATAAAAAGGAAAAATTCTAGTTTATTAACATCTTGTTGAAATTCACAAGAAGTACTCACTTGAGAATAAATTGTATGTCTTTAGCCAATATTTTTACTTAACTGTATTGTGTTCATTGTCATATATTCTTCTCTGTAAAAGGATTCACTGGATTTGGAGTTCTGTATGTAGTTACAGAACAAAACAATTCTCACCATATGTGTGTGTGTGTGTGTGTGTGTGTGTGTGTGTGTGTGTGTGTTTATCATCAGACTGTAAATTGCTTAGAAATGGAAAACTTAGTTACCTCTTTTTGTCACCCCAGCTGCCTTTGAATCCATTATTCTTCATTGAGACAGCTTATTTCCAAGTGCCTTAATGCAGTTCCAGAAGTTATAACAATAACACATTACATTTAGAGCAATAGAATGATTATCTCTTCTACTTTCTGCTTCAGTCTCATTCAATAAATTAAAATCTTTTAGAAAAATGCATTCAGTCTGATAGGAAAGCACTTCTGTAGGCATATTACTAATGTCTAGCAGATATCCCAATAAATAAACCTTTCCTTGTTTTCCAGATGTGGTTTTTAACCTGCATTACTACTCACAGTAAACAATAGACTAGTAAAACAGACAATACAAGTTGAATGATGAATTAAACTGCATCACATTGACATTCTCTAAGCCAGTGAGCTCTATATAATTGATTTTCTTTCAGAGGTCAATGTGAAACAGCAGTTTGAAAGTGACATCCCCAAATAAATTGTGATTGTTGACCCCTGCCGCAACTTTCTATATATCATTAGCTGAGGCATTAAACTTGTATGTTTCTGAACCTGTATTACATGATAAAAATAATGATTTTCTATCAGAAGATTGTGAGTAAAATTGTTGATACAATATTTAAAACATTATAGAATATTAATTCATAGTTTTAAAAGGCAGATACAATTAACATGACTATATAATGATCATTATGAGTGTATTCTCTCTCAGTGTATATATTTATATACCAGTTATATGGCAAGTTATAATTATTTAGAAGCTAACCCTTTTAAAATGTCAGTGACTTAACTATCTTTAAATAAATGTAAGAATGAAACTTTAGGATTAAGAAGTAGACAATATATCACAGTATTTAAAATAACATTTCATTTTCTTTCACTCTTAGGGTTTGTATTTACTCTGTAATTTCTGTGTCTTTACCCAAAATATGGTGATTTGCATTGCCAACTTCTGTTTGAAGTCTGTGTGATTTATAGTTTATTGACCATTCGAGATTTTAAAACTGAGAGTACGTTTTTATGACTTATATCACTATTATTTTAATGATATATTTGTGTGATCCTAAAGTAGAGTGACATTTTTTCTGGGACAATCATTTTATAAATTTGGTCAATTTGGAAGTCCAAATAGCCTAGAGAGTATTGACTAGTGAGTTAAAATTTTTAAAAAAATAAGATGGGTGGTCAAACTGTGTCTGGGAGTCCCATTAACTGGCTTCTCCTTATGGAAGAAAAGAGTAGAGGAGGCGGGTTACTTCTCTTTGTACTAGGGCATTTAAGGGATAGACTATTAAGTCAGAAAGGACATATATTGGGTAGAAATGAATGTTACATTTATTGTCTTCGGGATGCCTCAGGTTACAGTTCCTGTCATCAGGCTATAGACCTTGACAGCACCAGGGCCTCACGCTCTGGGATTGTGAAGTATGGGAAGCATTCAAGAAAGTGAAAGTAGGATATGATATCTCCTATATGGGATGACCCAAAAGTGAAAGTGAGGAAGAAAATGGAGATGGTGAGACTAGCGATGCTAGCATGCAGACCATTATGGGTGCTTATCTGGCAGCATCCTCTTCCTGTCTTATTGCTTCCTATGGTCCATGGTAATCTCCAAAAATTATTGACACAAATTTAGACCAATAAAGCCAAAAACTGTGAACCAACTCTGACTAGATATAAATTTTTATGGAAGGAACCAATTAAATATAATTCTCAGAGTAGAAATTTAAAAGTATATTTTTCACTTCAAAAATCCATACCTTTAAAATACTGATCTTTCACAGCTGGAACTAAAAAATGCAGGGGCAACTCTAGTGTTCTACTACCAGGTAAATGCTTTTTTTTTTTGAGAAGCAAGGACCAATCAAATGTGATTTCTCCAATTACTTCATCAATAAGAACACTCTCCAATTAGAAGGACAAAAACAAAACAATGTGTTATGTAGACTTGTATAAGCAACCCAACAGACAAGCTCGCAAGGTGGTAGTAGATGAGACCAATGACATTTTCCTAGATAACTTTGTAATATATTCTATGTCTTGGTGATGCCTACTTATGGAGGCAACTGTAGGCAGAACTGTTTAATATCTGCTATGATTTGAATGTTCGTGTCACTCAAAAATTCTTATGTTGAAACCTAATTCCGAATATGAGATTATTAAGAGATGAGGGCCAGTGGGAAGTGATTCGATCGTAACAGTTGAACCTTCCTGAATGGGATCAGTGTGTTTATAAAAGAGCCCGAAGGAAGCTCATTGGCCCCTTGCACCACGTGAGAACAGGACTACAAGGCAAGTCTCAGAGGAAGTGGGCCCAGACTTCCCAGACTCCAGGAACTTCCCAGACTCCAGGACTGTGAAAAATAAATGTTAGTTTGTAAGCCACCCAGTTGGTAGTATTTTTTATAGCAGCCCAAAGAAACACAAAATATAATAGAAAGTCTAATTTATTATGAACAGAACACATATTTTAGAAATTGTGAATAACAAAACAATAGTTATTAATTGTTGTTAAAGAAGAGAATGCTAAACTTCATCAATGTGGGACAACAATAAAGGTTAAAGAATTTTACACTTAGTTACTGAAGTATGTGGTTGAAGAAGTAGAAGTAAAAATAAAATGGATGGTCCCTAATTACTGGTTATGAAAAAGAAAGAAAGGAGAAAGAGAGAGACAAAGAAAAGGAAGGGAAGGCAAGGGCAAGAGGGAGGGAGGGGAAAAGAAGGAAGAAAGGAAAGGTGGGAGGAAGGGAGGAAGAAAATCCACTTACACCTTGCTTTACCTAGGCCGTTCTACTTAGACCTATCTTTAAGAGCCAGAGAGAAATACCTAACTGTATCAATGGAGATTGAGGCAAGACTATTTAATATAGTTTATCATTCATAAGTTTGATAATTTTTTTTTTATTTTTGAGACAGGGTCTCACTCTGTTACCCAGGCTGGAGTACGGTGGCACGATTTCAGCTGACTGCAGCCTCAACCTCCTGGGCTCAAGTGATCCTTCCACTTCAGCCTCTCAAGTAGCGGGATTACAGGTACGTGCCACCATGCCCAGATATCTTTTGTATTTTTGGTAAAGGCCGGGTTTCACCATATTGACCAGGCTGGTTTTGAGCCCCTGAGCTCAAGTGATCCTCTCACCTTGGTTCCCAAAGTGCTGGGATTATAGGTGTGCACCACCAAACTCAGCCAATGAAATTTTAAAATGTGGAATATATATATATAAATATAATATCTCCAGATTAAAAAGGTAGCAGTACACCTATATGTAATCAGAAAATAGTTGTAAGATTAAGTTATTGCTATTTATATCTCCGAACACAGGATGATTTGTGGTAGACCACCACATTGTATCTTATCTTCCCATCAATTAATAAGAGATGACTTTTCATTTACTGGCCTTATTTAATTTCTCATAATGTTTTATATCTTACATTTCCATGGTTAAATATATCCTTACACACTTGTTCAAGTTATTAGAAATGAAACTGTTCTTTTATAGATTGTTCATTATCATAGTACAGAAATTAAACTGATTTTCATATTGAGCTTGCATCTGTTACTTTGCTGAACTTCTTTATTAGGGCTCATAGATTTGTGTGTATGTGTACTCTTAAGGTTTTCCATCAACAAAGTCATATATGAATTGTGAATTGAGATAATTTCACTTCTTTCATTCCAATTGGAATACCTTTTATGTCTTTTTCTTGTCCAATTGATCTGGTCAGAACTTCTAGTATAATGTGGAATAGAATTGGCAAGGATGGATATGCTTGTCTTATTCCTGATCTATAGGGGAAAGCTTTTTTCAATATTGTGTATAATGTTAGCTGTGGGATTTTGGAGATCCCTTTAACAAGATAAAGTTTTTCTCCATTTCTACTTTGATAAATATTTTAACATGTTAAAGTTGATATTTTTTCAATTTTTAAAAATCAGTTTATATAATTTTTTCTTTATTTTACTAATATCAGACATTACCTTGATTAATTTCATATTTTGTGCCTGTATTGCATTATTAAGGTGAATTCCATTTGATCATAGTGTATAATCCTTTAATATGCTGCTGGATTTTGTTTGCTAGTATATTGCTGAAGATATTTGTGTCTGTATTTATAGGATATGCTGGTCTGTAGATTTTGTCTCTTGTGATGTCTTTGGCTTTGATGATAGGGTAATACTGACCTCATAAAATAATTTGAAAAGTATGCATCTTTATTTGATAGAATAGTTTGAGAAGTAGTGATGTTAATTTCCTTTAAAGCCCTGATTAAAACAGAGAAGGCATTTCTCCTTGGGCTTTTCTTTGTTGAGGCACTCACTCCTCTATACCAATAGCAGATTCTCTTACTGTTTAAATAGTAATTTTTCAAATAAGCAGATGCTACTTATAATAGCCCTAAGGTTATTTAACGTGGGGAAACTATGTATTTGGATATAGACAAACATACACACAAAGTGAAAAATACAAACTGTTTTCTATAAATATTTACACACAGGTAGGCAACTAGATAGTGGTATGCTGTATAAGAAGTTACAATTTGAAAACATGAAGAATTTCTTTAGCATAAAATTGGAGCGTAGACTTTTTAATGAAAGAACTAAACTATTTAAAGTGGAAAAGGCCTTCTGGATACCCTTTACACAAATAATACTTACGAATAAATCTTCCAGAGGATGAAAGGAGAGAAATATACCCATTTGTTTAAGAACCTGAAATTCTATATATAAAAAAATGGGGAATTATATGTCTCAACATATTAAATATATGTATACATGTATATGCCAATCTATACATACATATTGCCAACAAAATCTAGTAATATATGTTAATATATTTATTCATAATATAATAATCAGGAAAATAAAATTTTATAAATGAGTTACCTTTTGAAAATAATTTTCTAGTATTCTAATTAGAAACTTCTCCAGAGATCTGTGGAGAACAGCTGTTTTAATATTTAGTCACAATATCAGAATTAAATATGAACTGTCAGTTCTTTAATTGAGAGCATTTTTGTTTTTCATTTTCAGCTTTTACTATCATATTAAATCTAAATTAAACACTTATTTGGAGGCACTCAGTTTTAAATGTTACCCTTTTATTTACTTTAATTCACAGATGCTAAACGGATTTGCTATTCTAATTATTTACTTAGTAAGATTTCTGCACGGAAGTCTAAAGCACTTGTTCTTCTGTTGAGTTTTGCTTTGTTTTCTTCAGCTTCTTCAATTTCTCACTTCTATTTATTTGCTGCTTAATTTCTTATTTACTCACAGTTAGATTATGACAGCTGGATAGTTTTTCTATTGACTTTGCTTAAATTGTGCCCTAATATTACTAATAGCAACAATAAATGAACTTATAATTTGAAAATTAGATCTGGAAAAAATATCATTTTTTACCTATTTATAGAAAAATATTTTGCTACAGAATACTTATTTTTTATTCATGTTTTTAGACTCCTCCAAGCATAACTTATTTAAAGTAAGAAATACATCAAATAATTTTTGTATTTATAACTATCAAATTCACTGTTTTTCAAATATTACAGGTAATTGAAAACAATATTAAACTGTAGCAAATATTTTTATTGTTAGATTTGATTATAAACTTCTAGAAAATTATATTTTCTACATAAATTCTGATTATTTTTGAACCAATCTATGCACATATAGAAAACACTACGTCTTTATATATGAAACCACGACTGAGACAATTACTTTGAGCTAAGGAACTTTACACTTAAATAATGTATTACCTAATTCACTGGTTTCTTTGTAAGTATAAATTTCGAAATGCATATATATATATATATTTAAACAGATATAAACATATATTTTAATATAGGCAAAGTGACTACAGATTTTCAATTTTAAATATTATGCCTTTTAGAGTTTTCATTTTTAAAATAATAAACTTAATAAAATTAAAATGGCACTATTAATAACGATGCTATATTAAGATAGTCACATGAGCGGCATGCTCATGAAATGGTAGAACCCATGAGTGACAAGCAGCATTAAATAAAGCTGAAGAAGTTTAAGATTTAAAGACCCTTGTTTACACACACTCCCTACAAGACCCTAGGAGAGGTATTAAGAATGGTTTTATAAAATGAATTGTGCCGTACCTTCACCTCCCATAAAATCACTGAGGCCCTAACCTATTTCATAAAAGTGAATGTATATAGAGACAGAGCCTATGAAAATGTGACTAAGGTTAAATGAGGTCATAAGGTTGGACACTGATCTAATAATGTCCTTATAAGAAGAGACAGCAGAGAGCTCTCTCTCCCCATGCACCTGTGCTGAGGAAAGGGCAAGATGAGGGCATAATGAGATTGCAGCCATCTACAAACCAGGAAAGAAGCCTTCATCAGAAACAGAATTTGTTAGCACCTCTATCAGTGGAATTCCAACTTACAGAACTTTGAGAAAATTAATATCTGTGAGAAGTCACCCAGTCTGTGGTATTTTGTTGTAAGATGTTGAGCTGACTAATACATGTGGTCTTATGCTTTTGTAAACATTTCTATGTTTTAAAATATTTTATTTGCATTTGCTTAAACCAAGTTTATTACCCCCTTTATTTGTTCTCCATCCCACCTTCCCTACTGTCAATGGTGCTGCAGGGTTTCCAGATAATTTTAGGATCTGGTTCAGAAGAAGCTGATCTGGGATAGTCTGGATTTTGTGGAATAAATATTTTTCTGTATCACAGACAATTCCACAGAAAGTCAAATTTTTCCTCTCTGTTTAGTCTAGGAGTGCTTTCAGAAATAATTCTATTGCTTACAATCCCTAGTCCATCAGTATTGTGCAGGAGAAGTAGTGTTAGAGGAGATAACACAATATCAACAAGATACAACAAACTGCCTAGTGCCTGTTATGAGGAGTTGATTAAATAAAAGAAACAAGGTTCCACATGTTTGGAGCCAGAAGATAGTCTGTGAAAAATTATACTCATCATCAGGAATATAAAATAATATGCAAAAGATTGGCTCCCATTGATGTCTAATCAAAAAGGAAGAAATGTTCTGTCAGCCATTTACACAATAATGGATCATATGCCAGCTAAGAAAACAACAGGTATTTTTCTTTTTTGGGGGCATCATATAAAGTAGAATTTATCAGAAACTTTGTATTTATAGGGCACAAGTTTGTATTATTAAAACAAACATTGAGTACCTCTACTTGTGAGATCACACATTTTATATATTACAAATTATTGTTGTGTTGTGTGAGATCATTGGCCAAAGATTCGTTTCTTGTTTGTTTGACACAAAATGCTGACATTGATAAAGATAACAGACCATTCATAATACAAAGAACACTATAAGAGCATCACTGACAAACTGGCTAATTGGTAGCAGCAATTCAGCCAGAATATAAAAAGTCACCCTAGATGAAAATTTGCAATGACTTGTAGTTTTCTTGTCTAAGTGGAAGAAATCTGGTAATAGTTTTCCTAAATTTAACGATAAGCTTGAATATTTGATAATGATTTCAGTATTAAGCTGTGACCCTGAATTGAACATTTTCTAAACTTGCTTCCCTTTTATAATAATAATGTAACAAATTTTAACAAGTATGCTAGAGGAAAGAGAACACCAGTTTTCTGTAATTTATATAGAAAATTATATTACGGAATCGTTGCCCTTTGAAGTAGTCATGAAATATGCCACCAATATTTTAGAAAAATATATATTCTACAGTTGTGTTGAGCCATTCATTAGTAAAAATGTTTTCTTATTTTTCTGAACTATATGAAATTTGTGGTATTTGTAATTGGAGGTGATTTAGTTTCTTATTCTAAATTTTTATTCTTATATAAGCTAGTAACATTAATTTTGCATTCTTTTTCTAAGAGAACTCCACAAATTGCATATGCTTCAGAAACTACAAACTTTAGATCCTCCCTTATCTGTATCTCTACAAAATATCTATACCAATAATTATCATTTGTTAAGAACCATAGAGAATATTTTTTTTTTCAATTTCACAGTTGAGTGGACTGAGTGGCAACCACATTTACACAAATAAGAATTGAATCAAATAATTGAATTGGCAATTGAATAGAGCTCATATCTGTCTAACTCAAAAGTTTGAGATATATTTCTGCTAAATAGACACGAATAGTTGGATTCTTTGCTATTGTTTGAGTCTCCGTCTTCAACTGTGTTCTTGTCTCAATTTTTGTGTCCTGTTACTATCATTTTCCTGCCCAGCTTCCATCCCACAGCTTGTCTTTTCTATTTACTTAATAGATTTTTTCTATTTATTAATAACTGATTTTGTCTCACTTTCCTCAATCTGAACCATTTCATATCCCTGATCATTAAATCTTGAATGTACATTTCTCTGTCAAGTATGGAAAAAGGTGATTACTTTCATACACACGTTTTTAAAAACTTTTAGTAGATATATTGAATATAATTGATGTACAAAAACTGTATTTAATGTGTGCAAATTGATGAGTTTGGACATATGCAAACAGCTGTGATGGCATCACCGCAGTCAAGAAACTAGACATGCCCAACACTTCTCAAAGTTTCCTTATGTCTTTTTGTTTCTGTGTTTTGTTTTGTTTCTATGGTATGAATACGACATAAAATCAATGCTCTTAGCAAATTTTAAAATACACAGTACTACCTTGGTTAACTGTAGGCACTATTTTGTACAACAGATATTGGGATCATGCTCAGTTGTATAATTGTAACTTTATACTCATTGAATAGCATCTCACCATTTCTCTCTTTACCTAGCTCGTGAAAATCAACATTCTATTTTTGGATTAACTATTTTATGTATTTTCTGTAAGTGAAATCATTCAGTATTTTTCTTCTGTGACTGACTGACTTCACTTAGCATAATATCGTCCAGGTCCCAATATGTTGCTACAAATAGCAGGATAGATTTGCTTCTTTTTTAAGGATGAATTATGTTCTATGATGTGTAGATGCCACAGTTTCTTTATCTATTTTTATTTATCTGCCCATGAACACCTGGACTGTTTCCATATCTTGGCTATTGTGACTAATGCTGCAGTAAACATAGGCTTGAAGATATCCATTTGAGATCCTGATTTCTATTCCCTTGCATGTATACACAGGAGAAAGATGGCTGGATCATATGGTAGTTTCATTTTTGATTTCTCTGGGAACATCCATACTGTGTTCCATAGCTGCCAAATGACTTTACATTCCCAAGAACAATGTACAAGAATTCCAATTTCTTCCCGTTCTCACCAATCCTTTTATTTTCTATTTTATAATAACCATCCTAGCATATATGAGGTGATATCTTATTGTATTGTAGTTTTCAGCTACGTTTGCCCAATAATTAGTGATGTTGAGCACTTTTTCATATCCCTGTTGGCAGTTGGTGTCTTCTTTTAAGAAATATCTGTTCAACTCCTTTGCCCATTTTTAATCAGGTTGTTTTTTCATGTGTTTTGCTTCGTTGTTGAGGTTCGTTATATAGTTTGAAAACTAACTTCCTCATCAGATACATGGTTTGCAATATTTTCTCCTATTCCATAGATTGCCTTTTCATTCTGTTGATTGTTTACTGTGTAGAATCTTTTGAGTTTGATGTAGTCTTACTTGCTATTTTCCTTTTGTTGCATAAGCTTTTGTTGTCATATCCAAGAAACAATTGCCAAGACCAATGTCATAAAGCTCTTCCTCTACATTTCTTTGTGGGAGTTTTATAGTTCCACAGCTTAAGTTTAAGTCTTTAATCCATTTTGTGTTAAATTTTGTGTATGGCATAAAATAAGGGTCTAAACTTATTCTTTTGCCTGTAGATATCAGTTTGTCAAACACCAGTTGATGACGAGACTATCACTTCCCCATTGTGTATTCTTGGTACCTTTATCTAAGAGCAGTTGACATTATATGGATGAATTCATTTCTGGACTCTCTATTTTGTCCCATTCGTCTTTATGTCTGTCTTTTATTTTATCAGTGCCATCCTCTTTTCATTACTGTAGCTTTGAAACATATTTTGAGATCAAGAAGTGATATGCCTCCATCTTTGTTCTTCTTTTTCAAGATTATTAAATGGAAAAAGTTATCATTATCCCTATTTTTTCATATAAGAAACAGTTGATGAAGTTATAAATCTTAGCAAATTCAATTACATTGAAAAATTCTACATAGTCATTAAGCACCACAGCAAACTTTGGAAAAGTAAGTTTGTTTGACTCTACCATACCCTTAACCACAATGATGTGCTACTTTACAGTTACTTTTAGATTTTGTTTACAAACAAAACTGGGTTTGAAGGTGACCAGTACATATAGAACTCATCTATTTCAAATGACACTGCCTAATGTAAATATGAATCTTAGTCAACGCTTTCTGATTATAATTTAAAGAAGGTAAAAATCAAAGTTGAAAAGTATAATTCACACAAATATAACATGGGGAAGAAAGTAATCCTACTGGAAATTGTGATACATTACAGACAATAATAATATATAATTACAGTCAGAGGAATAATATGAGCTTTATCAAATTCAGTGAAAAGGATTTAAGCTTGGTCTTTCCTCATCTTTCTGTTCATGTCATTTTTAACTTTTTGGAACCATCTTACATGTAAATGAGTTTCTATTATGATAGCTTTCATATGCATTGATGTTTCTATTTGTGCAGTGAAACATTGAACTCAAAATAGAAATAACATGTATCTCCCTGTAATTATGAATGAAGGCATGCAGGTATATTTTTTAAGTATAAGTCTTTTTTTCTAGTAGATTAGAACCTTCAAGAACATGTGTAATGAAAGATCATTTTCCTTATTTATTGCATTGCTGAATGTGCTCAGTTGAGAACCCAAATGCCAAGAAGAACTAATGACATTTTGAAAGGGTTATTGTGTGTTGTGTAAGGTGTAAGACATATTCTTATTTTGTTTTCAAAAAAACAAATTTAAATTAACACTAAAAGTTGTTGTACTTTTATTTTGGAAATTCTAGCAAAACTAGGGTTTTATTAAGTATTATTGCCTGAAATTAGCCAATCTTATGAGATATATTTGCCTAGAATATGTGGTGTATATATTTGGCTGATAAGATATATTTGCCAAAAGTATATACCATATATTTGTCAGATATATTTGCATAAAATAGGGGGAATATATGTGACATGTATTTTTGGCATGCATTTACACATGTATGTGTGTGTGTGCCTGTTTGTATTGATTGACATATATCTCATTCTCCACCAGAATGCATGCCTTTCTGGAAAGTCTTGATTTTCTACGTTTTATTGACCACCCATGCATTAATATGTATAAAACTGTATACATTTTATCAATTAAATAAACTATAGAAAAATTAAAGCTTTGTTATCCTGGGCTCTGCTTCTCCCTAGGTTTTCTAGTTTTATTCATTTCTGTGTATTTACTAGGGAATGCAAATTATTTTAATTTTAAATGAATAGTATTTAAAAGTACATTTCATATATGTTTAAAAACTTAATGGGTTTCCTAATTTAAGTGATATTAAATACAACTTTCTAGAAAATTTGAATATGAGTTAAAAATTGAGAAATCATTAACTTTGTAATCTTTCTGATACCAAGTTTTCTACACATTTTGTTTACTAAGGTGAGTATTCTGCCATGGGAAAAATCTTTTTTCTCTTCTTTGGCTGAACTGTCCATCTTGGTTACCTAATTGGTTTGCTTGCCAGACTTAATTGACAAGGATGTCTCTGGAAACATTATGTAAATTCTATCTGGCAGCTCTTTGTAAGTTAAATTGATAGCTATATAATATTGTTTAAGTGTGCAATTCCCCAAATGGAAATATGCCATAATTTATTTTGAGTTAAGAATCATTGCAATATTGCACCAAAATGTTTTGCATGGGAAAGATCCCACATAAAACTTTTTATTTGCTTCTAATAGCAGCATTATTTTCATTTTTGATTTTTGACTGTTTTGGACATGGGGTCTCACTCTATTCCCCAGGCTAGTGTGCAGTAGCGTGATCATAGCTCACTGTAGCCTGGAACGTCCAGGCTCAAGCAATCCTTCCATCTTACCCTTTTGAGTAGCTAGGAATACAGAGGTGTGCCACTGCACCTGGGTAGTTATTTATTTGTTTGTTTGTTTTGAGATGAGGTCTTGCTCTGTCACCCAGGCTGAAGTGCAGTGGCATGATTACTTCAGCCTCGAACTCTTGGGCTTAAACAATTCTCCCATTTCAGCCTCCCAAGTAGCTGGGACCACACACATGTGCCACAAAGTGCTCGTCCTAGCTCAAGTAGTCATTTTGCCTTGGCCTCCCAAAGTGCTGGGATTATAGGTTTAAGCCACTGCACTTGGCTCTGGCCAATTTAAAAACTTTCTTTTTCTTCTTTTTTGGAGAGGCAAGGTCTCAATATTCTTGACCAGGCTGGTCATGAACTCTTGGGCTCAAACAATCTTACTGCCTCAACCTCCAAAAATGCTGGAATAACATGTAAGCCGCTATGCCTGGCCTAAAAAACAGTATTTTTAATAGTGTTCTAAAAGCAATTTTCAATATAATGTTGTTTTTCGTACCATGTCATATGGACTTTTTTTTTGTATTGTCCTGAAAACCTTTCAATGTTTATACAAATTAAGAAAATCTTTATTTTCCAATTCTGTGAAAGCCACATTAACCCCATTAGGCATGACTGTTGGAATAGAGCAAGGAGAGGTAATGTGTCTTTTCTTTTCTTTTGCTTTCTTTGTGTGTGTGTGTGTGTGTGTGTCTGTTAGATTTTATTTATTTGCACTTACAAATGAGTAAATGTAGATCATGAATTATTACAAGATCGCATATCTAATCCCTGCCTAATTATTATTTATTATACTTAAATTTCTAGGATACATGTGCAGAATGTGCAGATTTGTTACTTAGGTATACACATGCCACGGTGGTTTGCTGCACCCATCAACCCGTCATCTACATTAAGTACTACTATTGCTATCCCTCCCCTACCCCTGCACCCACTGATAGGCCCTGGTATGTGATGTTCCTCTCCCTGTATCCACGTGTTCTCATTGTTCAACTTTCCCTTACACATGAGAACACACAGTGTTTAGTTTTCTGTTCTTGTGTTAGTTTGCTGAAAAGGATGGTTTCCAGCTTCATCTGTGTCCCTGCAAAGGACATGAACTCATTCTTTTTTATGGCTGCATAGTACTCCATGGTGTATATATGACACATTTTCTTCATCCAGTCTATCATTGGTGGGCATTTGGGTTGCTTCCAAGTCTTTGCTATTGTAAATAGTGCCACAATAAATATATGTGTGCGTGTGTCTTTATAATAGAATGATTTGTAACCCTTTGGGTATATACCCAGTAATGGAATTGATGGGTAAAATAGTATTTCTATTTCTAGATCCTTGAGCAATTGCCACATTGTCTTCCGCAATGGTTGAACTAATTTACAGTCCCACCAACAGTGTAAAATTGTTCCTGTTTCTCCACATGCTCTCCAGCATCTGTTGTTTCCTGACTTTTTAATGATCATCATTCTGACTGGTGTGAGATGTTATATCAATGTGGTTTTGATTTGTATTTCTCTAATGACCAGTGATGATGAGCTTTTTTTCATATGCTTTTTGAAAAGTTCTTTGTAGATTCTGGATATTAGCCTTTTATCAGATGTATAGATTGCAAACATTTTCTCCCATTCTATAGGTTGCCTGTTCACTCTGATGATAGTTTCTTTTGCTGTGCAGAAACTCTTTAGTTTAATTAGATCCCATTCGTCAATGTTGGCTTTTGTTGCCATTGCTTTTGGTGTTCTAGTCATGAAGTATTTTCCCATGCCTGTGTCTTGAATGGTATTTCCTAAGTTTTCTTCAAGTGTTTTCATGATTTTAGGTCTTATGTTTAAGTCTTAATCCATCTTACATTAATTTTTGTATAAGGTGTAAGAAAGGGATCCATTTCAGCTTTCTGCATATGGCTAGCCAGTTTTCCCAATACCATTTATTGCCATTTATTGAATAGGGAATCCTTTCCCCATTACTTGTTTTTCTCAGGTTTGTCAAAGATCAGATGGCTGTAGATGTGTGATGTTATTTCTGAAGCCTCTGTTCCGTTCTATTTGGTCCATATCTCTGTTTTCGTACCAGTACCATGCTGTTTTGGCTTGTAGCATAGTTTGAAGTCAGGTAGCATGATGCCTCTAGTTTTGTTCTGTTTGCTTAGGACTTTCTTGGCTATGCAGGCTCTTTTTTGGTTCCATATGAAATTTTAGGTAGTTGGGTTTTTTTTGTTTGTTTGTTTGTTTGTTTTTCTGTGAAGAAAGTCAATGGTAGCTTGATGGGGATAGCATTGAATCTATAAATAACTTTGGGCTGTATGGCCATTTTCATAATATTGATTCTTCCTATCCATGAGCATGGAATGTTTTTCCATTTGTTTGTGTTCTCTCTTATTTCCTTCAGCAGGGGTTTGTAGTTCTCCTTGAAGAGGACATCCCTTGTAAGTTGTATTCCTGGTATTTTATTCTCTTTGTAGCAATTGTAAATGGGAGTTCACTCATGATTTGGCTCTCTGTTTGTTATTGGTGTATAGGAATGCTCGTGATTTTTGTACATTGATTTTATATCCTGAGACTTTGCTAAAGTTGCTTATCAGCTTAAGGAGATTTTGAGCTGAGACAATGGGGTTTTCTAAGTATACAATCATGTCATCTGCAAACACACACTATTTGACTTCCTCTTTTCCTAATTGAATACCCTTTATTTCTTTCTCTTGCCTGATTGCCCTGGCCAGAACTTCCAATACTATGTTGAATAGAAGTAGTGAGAGAGGGCATCTTTGTCTTGTGCCAGTTTTCAAAGGGAATGCTTATTGATTTTTTCCATTCAGTATGATATTGGCTATTGGTTTTTCATAAATAACTCTTATTGTTTTGAGATACATTCCATCAATACCGAGTTTATTGAGTTTTTAGCATGAAGGGCTGTGGAATTTTGTCAAAGGCCTTTTCTGCACCTATTGAGATAATCGTGTTTTTTGTCATTGGTTCTGTTTGTGTGATGAATTACATCTATTGATTTGCATATGTTGAACCAGCTTTACATCCCAGGGATGAAGCCAACTTGATTGTAGTGGATAAATGTTTTGATGTGCTGCTGGATTCGGTTTGCCAGTGTTTTGTTGAGGATTTTGCATTGATGTTCATCAGAGATATCGGCCTGAAATTTTGTTTTTTAGTTGTGTCTCTGCCAGGTTTTGGTATCAGGACGATTCTGGCCTCATTAAATGAGTCAGGGAAGATTCCTTCTTTTTCTATTGTTTGGAATGGTTTCAGAAAAAAATGATACCAGTTCCTCTTTGTACCTGTGGTAGAATTTAGCTGTGGATCCATTTGGTTCTAGACTTTGTTTGGTTGGTAGGATGTTAATTGCTGACTCAGTTTCCGAACTTTTTATTGATCTATTCAGGGCTTTGACTTCTTCTTGGTTCACTCTTGGGAGAGTGCATGTGTGCAGGAATTTATCCATTTCTTCTAGATTTTCTAGTCTATTTGTGTAGAGGTATTGTAGTATTCTCTGAGAGTAGTTTGTATTTCTGTGGGATAGGTGGTGATATCTCCTTTATCATTTTTTATTGCATCTATTGGATTCTTCTCTCTTTTCTTCCTTAGTAGTCTGGCTAGCAATCTATTTTGTTGATCTTTTTAGAAAACAAACTCCTGGATTCATTTTTTTGAAGGGTTTTTTGTGTCTCTATCTCCTTAAGTTCTGCTCTGATTTTAGTTATTTCTCATCTTTTGCTAGCTTTTGAGTTTGTTTGCTCTTGCTTCTCTAGTTCTTTTCATTGTGATGTCAGGGTGTCAATTTTAGATCTTTTCTGCTTTCTCCTGTGGGTATTTAATGCTATAAATTTCTATCTACACACTGCTTTATATATGTCCCAGAGATTCTGGTACATTGAGTCTTTGTTTTCATTGGTTTCAAATATCATCTTTATTTCTGTCTTAATTTAGTCATTTACCCACTAGTCTTTCAGGAGCAGGTTGTTCAGAATCCATGTAGTTGTGCAGTTTTGAGTGAATTTCTTAATCCTGAGTTCTAATAATAGTGGAGTGTTAAAGTCTCTCACTATTATTGTGTGGGAGTCTAAGTCTCTTTGTAGGTCTCTAAGAACTTGCTTTATGAATCTGGGTCCTCCTGTATTGGATGCATATATGGTTAGCTCTTGTTGCATTGATCCCTTTACCATTATGTAATGCCCTTCTTTGCCTCTTTTGATCTTTGTTGATTTAAAGTCTGTTTTATCAGAGTATCAGAGACTAGGATTTCAACACCTGCTTTTTTGCTTTCCATTTTCTTGGTAAATATTCCTCCAACCCTTTATTTTGAACCTGTGTGTGAGTTTGCATGTGACACGGGTCTCCTGAATACAGCACACTGATGGGTTTTGACTCTTTATCCAACTTGCCAGTCTGTATCTTTTAATTGGGGCATTTAGCCCATTTACATTTAAGGTTAGTATGGTTATGTGTGAATTTGATCCTGTCATTTTGACACTAGCTGGTTATTTTGCCCATTAGTTGAGGTAGTTTCTTCATGTTGTTTATGGCCTTTACAATTTGGTATGTTTTTGCAGTGGCTGGTACTGTTTGTTCCTTTCCATGGTTAGTGCTTCCTTCAGGAGCTCTTGTAAGGCAGGTCTGGTGGTGACAATATCTCTCAGCAGTAGCTTGTCTGTAAACGATTTTATTTCTCCTTCGCTTATGAAGCTTAGTTTGGTTGGATGTGAAATTCTGGGTTGAACATTCTTTTATTTAAGAATGTTGAATATTGGCTTCCACTTTTTTCTGGGTGGAGGGTTTCTGCCAAGTGATCCACTCTTAGTCTGATGGGTTCCCTTTGTGGGTAACCTACCTTTCTCTTGGGCTGCCCTTAACATTTATTCCTGCATTTCAACCTTGGTGAATCTGACAATTATGTGTCTTGGGGTTGCTCTTCTTCAGGAGTATCTTTGTGGTGTTCTCTGATTTCCTGAATTTGAATGTTGGCCTGCCTTGCTAGGTTGGGAAACTTCTCCTGTATAATATCCAGAACAATTGGGTTACCCACAAAGGAAAGCCCATCAGACTAACAGCAGATCTCTTGGCAAAAACCCTAGAAGCCAGAGAGAGTGGGAGCCAATTTTCAACATTGTTAAAGAAAAGAATTTTCAACCCAGAATTTCATATCCAGCCAAACTAAGCTTCATTAGCAAAGGAGAAACAAAATTCTTTACAAGTAACCATCCAAAGAATCTTCTAAATGAATCTTGTATTATGGTGTTTCCATAGCATGGGATGAGCAATAAAATTATTTTAATTTGATGTACTTTGAATTTACATAGTTTCTCACACGTGAGATCTGAGGGTGAGTGATCATAAATTTTGAGACTGTAAATCATATACTCAATAAATAGGTGATCCTGAAACTTAACCCCTTTTCTAATGCCAGCATTCATCTTATTTCTTCAATGGCTCTCTTTGTTCTAACCTGCCTATGCTATTATCTATTTACCTAATGTAGAGGACATCACTTAAAATTGTAGTTTCTGCACCTATAGAAATGGAAAACTTGTGACTTATGACATTTAAAATCCATTCAAACTCTGGAAGAATATTAAAATGACACAGATTTTAAAAATATTTCTGTTTTATTCCATGTATTAGCAAAACCATATTAAAATCAAGGCATACCAAAAGAGTGATAACAGTCTCTTAAGTTCATTTATGGCCTAAAATCCTAGCAAGATGAATGAACTGGAAGTGATTAGACTTAGAGAGACAAAACAAAGATATCCAGAACTCAGGAGCACAATGATACTAGTACAATTGAAAATAAATGATTAGCCAAAAAAAAAAAAAAAAGGTAAATCATCTACTTTCCTGAAAAGCATCTTTCTCAGTGAGAGTTTGCTTACAGGGCTTTATACACTTTGAATTTTTGTTTTAATATCTATGACTTTAGCATTTAGCTAGAGGTAATATTTATATACTAGTTTTTATTTTCAAAATGCTCTCACATATTTCACTATTCTACTATAATGCCATTCTATTATAATACTCTGAATTACATTTAATAAGGTTTAACTTCATCTTGTAGGTGCTGACTTTGATACGTTAAGAGAAAATGTTTGTGAAATATTTACATATTCACTGGTATTTAGTGAACAAGTTTTAGGACAAAAGTATGTCTTGCAGCTACTGGCAAGTCTCTCTCAAATCAAACATTGCAATATGATTCTTTTGTTGAGATATAACATAATGTTTGAGGATTATGACTACTTATAATGTATTATTAAAATTCAAATCAGATATTAAGAAGTTAGTTTTGTATACACAATTGAAAGTCTTTTTGTAAATGCAAGTACATTTAATTATATTTGTAATATGCACGTTTCAAAGTAATATCTTTAAGTTATATATTTGTGAATGTTATACTAACATATTTAAGGTACTATTATGGGTATAGAATTCATTTACTTAACCATATAGAATGCAATAATTTTGTAGTACAAAAGTCACTGCCCAGAACTCAAATAAATTAAATTTAAAACAAAAAATTAACAAGTTAAACCCTGAACTGATTAATATATGTTTAAGAGATGATTAACAAACTCAGTGAGAAACTTGAATTTGGGATATAACTGGCTCCATTTAATACATATTAGCATATATTAGTATCTTTGACATTTAGTCTAATGAACAATTCCCTAGAGAAGAAATTGTTTGTTCATGGTTTTCAGTGGAAGGATCTTCCATTATTATTTCACTTTCAGTACAATCATGTTTTCTCTACTTTGCATTTATAACATTTCAGTGGACTACACAGATAAAGGTTTTTCCTGTTTCATTCCATCAGCCAAAATACTATCAAATAAAATGAGTAAGTGGCTGGGTAGAGATGCCTGGGGCTTTTCATTTAAGGTCACTGCCAGGGCTGAGTATTGTTATGTTGTGCTATGTGGGGATTTATTTATAATCTAGAGCATACACATCCACAAACAGCTTAAATCCCTGCTGTACTCCCAATAAACATTTAACGTATTCTGCTCCATTTACAATAAAACTATAATCAGGGCTGTAGATGCTGGATCACCAGCACTGCATAGTTAGGGGAATACAGAGATATTGACTCTCCTAGGTGAAAAACATAATTAAAGGTGTTTGCAGAAGAGTGGATTCCTTGTCATTCTTAATGAGGTAATGACATATTGTGCATAAACTCTGGAGAAAGGATATATATCTATGCTCAAATGTCAGCACTGCTATTGATTTTAACTATTTCTGCTTGGTATATCAATAAAACAAAGGGTCATTTTTCTCACTTGCACAAAGAGTAATTCCAAAAACATTATTTCTAAAATCTACTGAAAGTCTAAAATTCAGTGACTTTTCTTTTTTCTTAAATTTAATCTTGTAAAATGAATTACTTCTTTGTAATTATGTTTTCTTTGCAATATATTTTAATAAATGTTATAGAACAACATATGATAAAAGTGTGTTGAATTCTTTCATCTTCCTTAATCAAGGTTAGGATCAGAAATTACAATCAAATCTTTTAGCTTTAAGTGATCATCTTAACTTCTTTTTCTTTTTTTTTTTTTTTTTTTTTGAGACAGAGTCTCAGTCTGTCACCAGGTGCCAGACTGGAGTGCAGTGGCACAATCTTGGCCCACTGCAACCTCTGCCTCCCAGGTTCAAGCAATTCTCCTGCCTCAGCCTCCCGAGTAGCTGGGAGTACAGGCGCACGCCACCACGCCCAGCTAATTTTTGTATTTTTGGTAGAGACGGGGTTTTATCATGTTGGCCAGGATGGTCTCGATCCCTTTACCTCATGATCCGCCCGCTTTGGCCTCCCAAAGTGCTGGGATTACAGGCTTGAGCCACATCTTAATTTCTTATCAAGCTGTTTGTGGAAGCAGTGAGGCTTAAAATACTATCATTGTGGGCATTATTTGTAATCCATATGTTGAAGTTTCTAGTATTAATTTACATACACACTAGCACAAATTAATATGTAGATAGCTGGGGTTATATTTATGAAACCCGAGAAAGAAATGATTACATCACATATAGATTTTTTACGATACATGCCCGGAATTTGCATTTAGATGGCTTAGCCAAAGAAGGTAGTAGAGTCTGTCTCTCTTGATATTACAAATGTGTACAACATTCTTAAGATCTACAATGTTGTAAACATGTGTGTTTTGAATAAGTACATGAATGGTGAATAATGGACTTAAAAAAATAGGTAATAAATAGCTGATATATTTAGCACTGATTCATATTGTACATTTTGTTCATTTGATTTGATTTTTTTGGTTTATTTTTAAGATTTTAATAAATAAATGATTTGACCCAATTTTCTTTCACTTGTCTTAGTATTAATTGCATTAGATGGCACTAGAATGAGCATAGGACTTGAGAACTATTCCCTGGTCAATTGCTCTACAAAGTTCCAAATCAATTAACCATCAAAGCAAGGACTGCTAAATTTGAATTACTTCTTCCTTTCTCCTGTTAACTTTCTGAATGACCTATAATTATAGTTCAATTAAATAAGTGGTTTAAAATCTTTAAGATGAAAAATAGAATATAAAAACCTTCCAATTTGTGAATTAAACAAATAACCTCATAATGTCAAAAAATGAAAGAAAAAGTTTGTTCATATGGATTTTTATTAGTAGTATTTTATTATACTTTAAGTTCTGGGGTACATGTGCAAAATGTGCAGGTTTGTTACATAGATATACATGTGCCATGGTGGTTTGCTGCATCCATCCCCCCATCATCTACATTAGGTATTTCTCCTAATGCTATCCCTGCCCTAGCTCCCCATCCCCTGCTAACCCTCCCCTATTCCCCCATTCTGAAAGGCCCCAGTGTGTGATGTTCCCCTCGCTGTATCCATGTGTTCTCATTGTTCAACA